>JAOEHX010031977.1:13106-39953 GCA_025448015.1 Bolborhynchus lineola
TTCAACATTGTGCATAAAGCAAAAGATAACATTTCAAGGTTTGCAATTTAACAAGGAAAATGTCGTCTTCACCTTTTTATAGCTAAAAAGGGAGGACAAGAAAAGGTGTATTTGTAAATTTTACATCTTCTCCATTGTTTTACATTAGACTTTGACTCATAAACAAACATGGTAGAGTCCTGAGCCAGGATTAAAATAGAAGGTATTTTTTCAAAGCTGATAAAGAAAAGCACTTTTTCATTATTTCTTTTTTTCATGCAAATGCCTTTAAAAAAGGAATAGAGACATTCATCTAAAAAAAAAAAACCATATTGACATTTTTATGAAGTTGCTTTTGGAAAGATCCAGTGTTTAATATTAAATTCAACATATGGTTGTGGTCAAATTGTGCTCCTACTGTGTAAAATGTATGAATAAGAACCTACTGCATTCTCCTGGCCAATATACAGAGAGAAGGTTGATTAATTTAACTAGTATCCCTTAATCTCCTGCTTTGGCTTCCATCCCATTCTGCAAGAGTTGATAAATCTTACATCCCCTGAGGAGTATTACAGTTCCTAATAGTCTTATGCTATTAAGAAGAAGCAAGGCTCAACTGTACCAAAACATCTAGCACATGAAATTGTATAAATAATTTAGCTTTTCCAATTTAATTTTTTTACAGCTTTTCTTTCCAGACCGTGATAAGAGATGTTAGTTCAGTCAACTGTAAGTAAGAAAAAAAGGAAAAAAAGGAAAATGCCTTTCAGGAGAACTGTATGCAAAAGTAGGGATGCTCTTTTCACCATTTACAGCACTGTGTTAGGCTACCAAACCAACATCCCACATATATTTGCCCCCTTTTTAAAAGAAATATGTATTTTGATTAGAGTGAATGTTCTCTTAGGACCACAAATACTTTCACCATGGTATTGCATCGCTCAGAAGAGGAGAGCTACCCACTGATTTCAGGATTTCAGAATTGTAGAATTCCCTGCCACAGATTTTCTGTGCGACTGCTAGCAAATTACTCTATCCTATCTGGTAGGCTCAGATGCACAGTTGAGCTTGTATATGAATGTAAGCTTGTACTTAAGTTGTATAAGTTCCTCTACATTGGATCAGCCATGCCAGTTGTCTGTGCTCATGCTCATAGCCCACAGCAAATCCAGCTTACTTAGCTTAGAATGCAGGAAATTTAAGATAAATAGTATAGCCTTGCATTTGCTACAGGTTGAGTTAGCAGAAGGAGAGTGGCCTTGTCTCAAATAATGCATATTGAACTGTTCAGCTGCAATATCTTTGTCACGTGACTGAGGTTTATACCTCATTTGTAAACTACCTTGAAGGAGAATCAAAGTTGAAAGTATAAATGCATAAAAAAAAAAAACAAACAAACAATGAAAAGGAATGTAAAATTCTTAAAAACTGTGACTATAAGAGCCATGGGAGCATTGAAGAGACACACTCTTCTCATACACATGAAGACACAGCATTAGTCATTCCTGAATAGGGACACAATTTTTTTTAGAGTACAGTGAAATCTGACAAATTAGCTGATTGTTTTCCTATTAGCTCTTATTTGTGATGAGCATTTTGCTTCAGTAAGTATAAACACCCTGTGCATAAGACTGAATCACCTGCAACAGGATAATAAACCTTATTGTCTTCACTCTAGCAAAACCTCTGCTGCAATTAGTAAGATTTTTAAAGGACTTTGAGCTTTCAGTTTTCCACATTTCCATAAAATAATACTCTGACTTCAGTAACAGGTCAGACTGACCAAGGATGTGGAAACAAGGCTTGATTAATTATTTATTATAATAATACTGCTTTGAATTCTTTTCTATTATTGACAAATCTTTCTTCATGCATAGTAAAGTAAGTCCTATTACATCTGAGTTAAGTAAATAGCATTACACCTGTGAGCAAAAGGGAACTTACAGAATTCAGGATGGACATTCGCAGGAGTAAATCTGCTAGCGAGTGACAATTCTGTAGTGTTTGTGCAGAAGTCATACTTGGAGTGGTTTTGGAGGACTTGGGATAACTCCCTAAATTAAGATATGGATGTGGTGTGCTCATTGGCTTTGAAAATTTGGGCACGTGTCTTACTGGGTCTCCTTTTGCACCCGAAAGCTTCAACCAGGTAGTGGGAAAGGGTGAAGAAAGGCTGAGTCTCAGGTCAGCAGCAGTTGTGTTCCATGAAACCCTATTGTGATAATGCTATAGCAAGACATGGAGGCACAAGGCTGTGAGAAGCTTCATGATGAAGTTTGGTTTGTTTTGGCAGAAATTTTCTTGTGAGTGATGTTTGGTTAAATCTATGGCACTTTTCAATCAAATGAGGAGCAGCAAATTGTGTTGAATGTCTTGTGAAAGACATGCTTTGAAAGCTCAGCCTTATGCAGTTTTATGGGTTTTAAGTGTAAAAAGCCCTCTGAGGGAAGAAAGAAATGTACCAAACCCATTGGTGCACTTCTATTGAGGCTCTCTTAACATCTGGAAATACACTGGGACACTGCAGATGTTTAGAC
The DNA here is from genome assembly GCA_025448015.1 of Bolborhynchus lineola. Taxonomy (NCBI): domain Eukaryota; kingdom Metazoa; phylum Chordata; class Aves; order Psittaciformes; family Psittacidae; genus Bolborhynchus; species Bolborhynchus lineola. Next base: position 15,623 of record JAOEHX010031977.1, read on the forward strand.
ATGAGAAATACTGTAGAAAGATGAGTAAAGCAGGTTAAAGTTGAAAACTTCAGTCCATCCTTTCACATTTGTTTTCAGATAAACCCAGAGGACTATTTATAAGATAGACCCAGAGGATTTGGTTCTAGCATTTGTACAGCCTGAGGGCATAGGGACAACTTCTTGTCGGGAATAACACAATCCAGCTGGCCTGCCATTTGGGGACCACCTTTTGCAACCCTTCTGATCAGATTCCACCCACAGCAATTCAAAATCGCTCTGGACACACCTCCATATGCATTTATTTCTAATGCCATAGGTTTGGCTCAAACCCTTGTAATTTCCCAGAACCATGCAACTGTATGTACAGGGACCACTAGGGGACCTCAAGATTAACTCTGACCAAAAGCTTCAAAAAGACTAACTTACCCCAGACCTCTCCAGGAAATTTTACTTTCATGTGGTTTTCAGGTTTGTGCTTTCATAGACAGAATACAGAACACAAGATTCCCAATCCAAAGTATCAAATAAAACCTGGATATCATAGAATCATGGAATGGTTTGAGTTGGAAAGGAACCTTAAAGATCACCTTGTTCAACCACTCTGCCACAGGCAGGGACACCTTCCACTAGACTAGGTTGCTCAAAGCCCCATCCAGCCTGGTCTTGAGCACTAACAGGGATGGGCAGCCACTGGGCAGCCTGTTCCAGGGCTTCACCACCCTCATAATGAAGAAATATCAGCCTCTTGTTCCTTTAAAAAATACAGATGTATTTATTCCCCTATTCCCAGTTTCATGTACATTGTATTTCATATGCCTTCTGTAATAACACCACAAAAGACTTCATAAATGCACTAGTCAGTGGGGAATGCTATGCCTGCTTGTGATATTGCACATCTTTTCTCTAAGCCAGAAAATCTAAATATAAAATATAGTATTCAGAAGCACTGAGTAGAGTTTTTTGGTGCTCTCGAGAGGGTGCTGGATTAATGAAACAATGAATGGATTACAGTCATAGATAGAGTTAGTTTTTCCATCTGTGGCAGACATACAGTATGCTCTTGTTAACGTGCTTCATATTAATAAACCACCCAAGTATAATTCATTTCAGTTTGCAGCTATAAATCAGAAATAGCCTTTGTTATGTTCAGTTGTTACAACTGAGGGAGCATTGGGGTGTGGGGGCTGTTTATAAAAAGGCAAGAGAGGCTGCAGCACTTTGACCTCTCCCTGCAGTGTAAAGCGTGTCATGCTGTGGCTATCCAGAGACACGTTGCATGGCTCAGTGCCCTGTTGCAAGTGAAAAGCCACCTTATCACCTACTGTCATTTTTTTTTGTCATGCTGCGCTCTGCTGGGAAAGACATGCAGAAATACTGCAGAAATGGTGCAATGCAAATGCAAGCACACTTGCCAGCAGCCAAATTCTGCAGGTGCTGATGCTGCTGTTGCGCTCAGGGAGTCTGAGACTGCATGTGTTTGACCTGGGCATGAACTGACCTCATGACAGAATAGAATTCAATAGAATAAAACAGAGGAGCATTTCACCTGGAAGGAACTTACTATGGCCATCTAGTCCAACTACCTGACCAATTCAGGGCTGCCTGACAAAAGATTAGAGTCAGTCTTAGAAACTCTCAGCTATAGGCAGCTTTGCTCTAATCCTGACATTTTGGTGGCATTAGACAGATCACTTCAGACCTGATTCAAGTCCCATTAAAGCTGATGAGGTGTTCTTTTCCCCACTGACTTCAGTGGAAGCTCTCGCAATCTCTCAGCTTCCCTACCTCTGCCTAAGAAATTAGGATAAACATGCCTAACTCAAAAGAGGTGTTCTGAGGATTAATTAGTTAACACTTGTAGGGTATTTTGAGGATGAAAAATGCTGAATATTGGTATTATCGTACCTGGCTGTGTTTCTCTGTGTGCCTGTGTGCAAAATGAATGCGAGACTTCCATTGGTAAAACTTGCACATCAGATAAGCAGCTTGCCTATGTAAATAAATCCTCAGGCAAATACAAATGCTCAAATACCCCTCAGACAGCATGTAGGAAAGCAGAGGCAAAGGCAGAGGGCAGCAGAAGCAGTGGGAGATATGAAGAAGGAAAAGAGAGAGCCAGCAGTGTGTGAGGGGGAATCTGTGACAGGGAAAGTCTCTTTTTCTACATATGCATATGAATAAGCTTCACTGAATCACAGGCCACAGGCTGTGCACATGAAAATACAGTATTTCAAAATTCTTTTTACATTATGATTTAGCCATGCTTTCTGCTTTATGGTGACATGACCTCACTGTTTTGAGATTTTTGGTGTCCACTATAACAGCCTTTGTGTAGCAATAATTGTAACTCATATGTTAATTTTTGGCATTCCTCATATATTCATTCAGCCACCGGAATGTGCATAGTTTAAAACTAGCACATTGTAACTGAACAAACAGTGGATTAAATGTGCCTGTTTTGTCTTCTTTACTAAGCTAGGTGGGATCAAAGCTCTCAGCTTCTGTGCCATAGTTTAATTGCATTTTTATTCTGAGTGCCAACATTTTACAAAATGAAATAAAACAACAACAGGAGAAAATACAGCATCATTCAATTAGGCTTTAATCAGGTCTTGGAAGGATAAGCAGCTGAAGCAGGTTTGTTAATTCAGTAGGTTTCAGCCCATTGTAAACTCAGTACACATAGCTGTTATTTCAGAGATGAACAGCAATGGTCTGTTTGGACCAACAACTGCAGAGAGGATAGCAGAACAGCATGCTTAGATGACCACAAAGAGGTAGCTGCCACACTGCTAGTGACAGACAATTAACATAAGGACTAGGAAGTGGAGGATGTGTGAGAATGAATCTTACATAGGCACAGCAGTAAATAATGGTCCCTACCTATGCAATTAACCGTGAGCTGAAAGCAGGCAGTGAACAATGGCAATGCACATTACAGTTATTGTCTTTGTATTCTGTAGTCTTGAGTACAGACACATTTTTCACCATTTCCTACTCACTGACATCATTCTAAACGTTTTGAAGGTGTGGACTGGATTTGTGAGAGAATTCCCATATCTGCAATGGGGAGAGGATTAGCCCATACCCCTTAGAAATGATACCGTGAATATGGCTTATAGGAATGTGCTCACTGTAATGATAGCCCTTAGCAGCATGTTGCATCCTCAGGGTAAAAGCTCATTCACTGACTACAGGCAAAGGCTGTAGGGGAGTAAGGGAATAAAAAAAAAAAAGGCAAAAGAAAATGCCACACACAGAAAAAAAAAAAAAAGTAAAAATAATAAAGTGTGGAATCAGATATCTTCTGCTCCTCCTCTCTAAAATCTGAAGTGCTAGCAGGAAGTGCTGTAATTATTATTTCTTCTAACAGCTGGCACTTCAACCTTCCTTCACACCAGGGGAAGTCAGTACACAAGAGCGGCAAAGTGAGGTGGAGTCTCAGGGGAATTTTTGTTGCTGAGGATAGCACTTTCATGCCTCGTTTGGGAAAGAAAAAAGATTAAAATGCAAACTGCTTCCTGCATGAATCACCTGTCTTTCTCAGGGGCTTTTTTTAAAGATGGACCTTGTTTGGGGGGGCCTCTGATTGCAGAGCTTTTTACATGGACTTTTCTCTCCCTGCTGGCTTATGTGGCTCCCCTTCTCTCTGCTTGTTCTCTCTCACTCCTGGATGCTCCTTCTCACCCCATGGATGGTTCTTCTCACCCCACATCTTCTCACCAGCTCCACCAGTGATAAGGTTTGCAGCAGCTTGGTTTAAAAAAGACCAGAGGCTAGACTGAAATAAAGTAACCCCAAATGTAACACAAAAAGGAAGTGTGGAGGAAAGGTGATTTCTAACACAAATACGGATCCTAGCAAGGACCTGCTGGCTCCTGACGTAGCTCCATTGTCACAGTATTGTAGGCAGCAAGAAGTGTCCAGCGGCTGAAGATGGAATAAGTTGTTGAAGAAAATGTCTTTATAGCCACAGTCTAAAAAGGGGAGGAGGAGAGAATGAACCAAACAGAGGGAGTAGGGTCCCTACAGAACAAAGGAAATTACAATTATGGTGACTGAGTACAGACACAGAGATAATGAAGAAAGGGTATTAAGCACCTTTATGTTTCACTATGTTCACATAAGGCTGTGTGATGATGAGGTGACTTACCACCTTTGACTCTTACCCTGAGACAAAATTTTTCAACTGTACTTAGAGATTTTTTATGTTTTCATTTCCCTGGCATTGCTCTGTAAATGTTAGAAATTTCATCTGCTACCTTCATTCAGCCCCCTGTACATGTGTTTTGACACAGACTTTAATTGCATGGTCATCTATTATTTTTATTTCTCTGTATGGATAATTATTAAATAGTTCTTTTTATTTTCTTCATTCAATGTATGGCTCCAAGCCCCATTAATCATAGTCTAAAGCCTCAGATGAATACAATGTTATTAAGTTCCCCATGTGTTTTTTATGGTTCTCTTTCTGTAATTTGTCAGTTCTTCACAAACTCCGTGGATTTATATTCACTGCAGCCCTAGCAATTAGATGTATTATTACCATCATTTTACAGATGGAGAACTGAAGAAAAGATAAATTATAGGCAAAGCTGTCAAAACCTTATACTAATTTTTGATGACCAAGTTTAGACACCTAGCCTATAATTTCTCATGGGCAATAGTATTAAACAGATAATTGACATTCCAGTCATCTATCTGTTTGTTCCAGCCTTCTGAATTTCTGCAAATCACCCCCAGAAAGCAGGGAATAAAAAATATTAACAGCTGAGCGCCCATTGTATATGGCTGGCTCTAATCCAAAATGAACACTGTGGCAGAGGTAGGGAGATAACTGCCTTACATGCCATTAAGGGTTAAGTTGAGCTTTGTACTGAAACAGCTATAGGCAGAAATTTATTCTGTGAGTGTCTACAGGTGAGTTAGGCATCTCAGTTTTCACTGGTGCCAACAGAGCCTGGGGAGCTGATCATTCACTCTCTCCAGGAGACACCTAGGTCTGATCAGCCCAGCACTCCACTATGCTCTACCAAATGTATTGACTAGGTCTCAGTTGACTCTTCTGGGAACATAGACACACAGCTGATGTGCAGACACCTACCTTGCAGACAACCAATTTATTTGCCTGAATCCACAGCCAACCTACTCCTCAGTGTATTTAGTAATGAAATGTTATATTTTCTATAGTATTCTTCCTTTACCCTTCAATACCTTCCGTTTTCTGCAGCAAGTTGAAACTACAGACACATTTGGATTCATCCTGTAGTCCTTATTCCTTTTGATCATCTCCACCCTGACACTTTAACTGTATGCAAATCAGATATCTATTTTTACAGCTGAAACAAAATGTTAAAGGTTTTATCCATTGTGATGTTAACTAGTGAAAATACATCTGAAATCCTAGAAGGGATTTTGATTATACTAAAATTAGGTTTTCCATTCTTATTATGTTAGTTTTTGAAACCAGCCAGCTGCTTAGTTACCTGACTAGTCTATTAAATAAACTTTAATTTATATGATAATTGAACAATCTCTAAATCTCATACAGCATAACTGCAAGCCTCTCTGCTACTAGGAGAGGCAACAAGGTGGTGGTATAATCTGCAGAATAGTGTACAGGTCTGGGAGTAAAGAGAACTATTTCCAGCTTCATCAGTGGCTTTGCAGGTGGAACTATATTGACTAAATGCAGATGTCTGTTCTGAAGACATCTACATCTGACTTCTGGCTCAGTTGATAGACAGTGAAGAACTAGTCAATAGAATCCAGGGGGCAATTCATCGTCTCCTAAATTACACGTCTGAAATAGAGCAGATGATTGGCATCCTAAAAGGGCATATTTATCTCCAGTGACTATAAATGGAGCCCTAGGGGTTAGCTTGGTTTTAAAAGTCTACGTTGTTGATGTCTAAAGTCAGGTGAGATGAATCCCACCCTCTGTATCCCCAGGCCAGTTATTTCATCTCAGTTTGCCTTTTATTTGTCTTTCTGAAAAAGCTAGTGCAATACCAGAAGCAATAGAGTAGAATTAGCACAGAGCTCTGCCTTGACTAATTAGTTTCTCGGTAGGACCTTCTTATAGTTCACTGGGCTATCTCTATGCGGCATGATATTGTGCAATGTAGAGATACCCTAAGTGTTATTATAATGTCATATGGTAAAGCTCAATTAAATACCAACATCTTCCATGTAACATGGTAGTTTCTGTTGCCTCATAGGTTGTTTTCCTATAAAAACAAAGCTCTTAAGTGATATCAGTGCAATATTAATACCAGAACTTTTATGGTACCAATGCTTTCATAGTAATCATAGTGAATTTTGCTTAGCAGAAAACGATTGTTCTTACCTTACCCTTCTTTGTCTCCAATTTATTTCTTTGTCTGGAAAGCACTGAAGCAGGAAGCTTCAGAAGCAGAAGCCTTGTGGCAAGACAGAATGAATAATAAAGCTGAATTCTGGGGATATTGCCAGAGAATATCATACAGAATTCTCTGAAGCAGCAGCTCAGGAACTACAGGTGAAATTACAAGATTATATGGTGCCAAGCTTTAGGGCAAGCTGGGGAAGCAAAACAGCTTCAGCAAGAAAGCAGAGGGGATCTCCAGGTAGCTACAATTTGCCCCTTTTTGAAAACCTGGAAAATGGTAGTGAGTTTCATGTTAAGGATTAGGTATGTAGTAACCTGCAGAGAGAAATTCCCCATGGAATTACGTTTTTTAACTCAACTGAAGACCAGTGGCACATATATTTTAATTGTTTATGTTATTGCATCTACAGAGATTGCATTTTTTCCTTCTTTTCTCTTTTTCTGGGCAAAATCTCTTCACTGCGTCCTCCAGCACTTCTGTCTAAGCTGTGTTGCCTGTAGTATAGCGTTAGGATCTCAGAAGTTCATCAGCCATGATTCATCACCCTGTTTGGAAATTCAGGGCAGACCTTTACTTTTTTTCTCTCAGAATTTCCTCATATATTTAGAATTTAGGCTGATCCTTTCTAGATGTCAGTCTCCTACATCTCTACTCATAGTTTTCAACACTTGCTAAATAGTGCTATTGCAATCAGTGGGAATATCTGTGGGTAACAAGTCCAAATTTGGCTATAAGAGGGATAGTTTTGGAAAGTTAGAAGCAAAATCCTCAGCTTGACCTGAGTGTCAGCTCAGAGATAAATAAAATGAAAGCTTACTGTGTTCACTATAAAATGTCAGGATTATGTAGAGATAGCTGAATTAGTGTATCTTCAGAAAGGAACATCTGTAAGTTAACAGCATAGACACTCATTTGACTTTTTATGTCTGCCTTCATGAACTGTAAGCAATATAACTTAAGACTTGCAAATTGAAACATAAAAACCAAATAAATATGTAGGCTCAAAACCAAGGTAATCAAACAATGCCCAAGAGCAGTAGAAGTTGACCTTACCCTTGCACGACCTTTGCATGTTGCTTTATCACCTTGCAGCAAAGATTTAAAATGGCACTTGTGTGTGCATGTTTATGGGATAAAGAAGGCATTCTTTCATTTTTGTTTATAGAGGAACAATGAAACATTGCACTTTATGTTTTCTTTTAGGGGAAGTGGATGATAAATTTGCTGGCCTGTGATCATGTGTTGTGTTCCCACAGGGAATAGATCATGGACCTGTTCATGGAGAAACTGGCATACACTTCTTTAGAAAGGCACCTGTCCTTGGAGCTCTCCACTTGAACAAGAAAATAGACATATATTGTAATATCCTATTTGATGTTTGGCACATTTCTCTTATGCAGCCAGCCAGCTCTCATGGCCAGGATTTGAGTGACAGCCATGCCTACTACCACACCGTTTTTTCCAGTTGATTCATAGGACATGGTGGTTCTTGCTCTCCTTAGTTGAGAGAGAGGGGTTCATTCCTTATGTTTCCATGTAACCACTACATTTCATTTAGCTTCATCATCTTTCGCCATTTCTGTCAGCAGATAGGAGGTAGTCTCTGTGTATAAGTTAACCCATTTTAATTTTTCTTCCAGAGATGCAAAATGGACAAATTGTAATGGGCAATTTGATGATGCTTCATTCAGTAAAAGGAACCTAAATAATTGACTTAAGTACTAAGTTAGATTCTGAATTCTAGATGGCAAAATTTAGGTGAAGTACAGGTTCTTCCTAGGGCCTTGCAAAATAAGCGTGACTATAATCTTTAAATAGTGAGATATATATTGCAACAACAATGATGATATAGGTTGATAAAATGGCCTATAGTTACGTAAATCCAACCATACAGTCACATTTCCTGGAAAAAAATGTTTCCACACTCACACATACATTCTTTAAAAAAATCCCAAAAAACTGGCCCAAAATCCAACACATTTGACTGGTATCCACAAGAGACACCAGATGAAAGTAAATGTCTACTTTTAACTCTCTCCTGAGGTGAACAAGACTGACAATATAGGGCATTAGAAAAATGTAACATGTCAGTGTCCTCAAACTGAAATGATTTAATAGGTTCAGAAAGAACTTGTTTTTGTCACAGAAAAGACGGAAATGAAAAGTAGCTGTTTCCAGAATGTCCTGTCAGAAAGCAAAAAGAATTTCCCTGTGCAGAAGCCAGGAGCTGACCCACTCTTATGGCATCTTTCTCTTCATTAAGTGCTGATACTATGCTCTTTGTATTGGAGAGGCACAGATGCAGGAGGAGAGAGAAGAGAAAATCACTATGTTCACATGTAAACTCAGCCAGACAGCAGCATAATACACAAACTAGCCAAAAAAAAAAACAAACCAGCAATGAGGATTCCAGGCTTATGTTCAGAGACTAATATGGCATTTTTCAAGGTTGAAATTCAGGCCTGGCTGAAATTTTCCCTTTATTTAAGCCCAGATGTGCAAAGGAATTTAGTTCTTAATTTTAGTTCTATTATCTGAACATACTGATTCTAATGTGACTTAAGAACTATAATATCTAGTTCTAATTCTTAACCACTTTTCATTCCCAAAGCACTCCGAAAAAAAAAAAATGGAACCATCATTCCTAGTTTACTGTGGAATATAAAGGCACATGCAATAGAGATGACAGGGAATTTTCTATTTTAAAAAATTTTTCATCAGTGTAGATTTCTCTAAATGAAATTTGTCTATTCATTGCAAGAGACATGTGCTTGAAAAATTATTGTCAAGGGATAAGGGCTTTTGCCAGAGCAGCCAATAATCTATGTTGTTTGGAGTATTGTGTGCAGTTCTGGTGTTCTCAACATAAAAAGGACATGAAAGTGTTGGAACAAGTCCAGAGGAAGGTCACAAGGATGATCATGGGACTGGAGCACCTCTCATATGAAGATAGGCTGAGAAAGTTTGGGCTGTTCAGCCTGGAGAAGAGAAGCCTGCATGGAGACCTCATAGCAGCCTTCCAGTATCTGAAGGGGGGTCTATAGGGATGCTGGGGAGGGACTCTTCATTAGGGGCTGCAGTGAGAGGACAAGGAGTAATGGGTTCAAACTTAAGCAGGGGAAGTTTATATTGGGTGTGAGGAAGAAGTTCTTTACTGTAAGAGTGGTGATGCACTGGAATGGGTTGTGCAGGGAAGTTGTGAATGCTTCATTGCTGGTGGTCAAGGCCAGGTTGGACAGATCCGTGGGTGTTATGGTTTAGTGTGAGGTGTCCCTGCCCATGTCAGGGGAGCTGGAACCAGATGATCTTCAGTTCCTTTCCAACTGTCTCTTAAACTGACCGATTCAGATAAGAAGCTAAGACTTTATTCACTAATATCTTAGGGAATTCTAACCTGAGACCTTTGTGACATAAACATACATAACTAAACAAGCCATCCTAAGTCCTCTTTGAAAAAGGTAGAGCAAAGTGGATATTTATAGGAGTTTTGGATTGTGATGAGTCAGCCTTAGGCTTCCTTGACTCAGTCTCTATTGTCTGTAAAAGCATCGTAGAGTGAGCAGTTCAGTTGATTAGCTGCCTCAGTGGGGGCATTTGCATTTAGAAAAGATGAATCCCAGCCCAAGATTTTTAAAATTCCCAGTTGATTTTGGTTTCCTTTGCTGGAGGTTTGCTCAAGTGATTAAAAAGAGTCTTGAACTTGTGTTTTTCCTGACTTACTGCCCTTCCTATCAGAGTATTGCAATCAATTCATAAATATTTAGGGTTTGCAGCAAAACATTGATGGGCATTGATTTCACCATTTTTTGGGAAGGGCATGTTTTTCATTGCAGAAGGTTCCATTGGGTGGGAATTTTTTCTCAGTCAACTGTGTTGGATACCTAAGCTGACTTTTCCAAGACAGGCAGCAGAAAACCAGCAGAATTTGTACGTCTTCAGATTCTTTGTTACATTCTTTGCTTTAAGGTAGACTGCTTCCACCACTAATTGGATACATGATATAGATATTTTATATTATAGCCTGTGACAACAGTGGTTTCTAGAGTATTTAGGAATACTCCAGACCAATATGATGAATAATAGGAATGTTCAGCTTAAAGCTATGCGATGTTTACCTTAAGATTATTGTCTAAAGAAAAAGATAGTATCTGCCACTGACCACTGCTAGAGACTAAATACCTAACTTGATGCACTATTGACTTGACATCCCTTTAAAGTCAATGGCAAAGTCAATGGCTTCTCTATGACCGGGATTTCAACCAGTATAAAATCCTATATTCTCTCATACCTGTGGATGCATTTTAATTTTTTGAGCTGATAGCAGTAATCAATGAATATTGAAAGAACACCAAACACCTTTGAAATGCATATTCCTAGGCATCAAGTAATTGCTATTTCTAGTCAAATACATGCATTTGGGAATTTACTGCTGTTTGTGCATTCCTAATCAATAAAGATTAGCCACAAAGAGAAAGAGAACCTACTTGCAATAACTTTGATAAAATGATAATGACTGAAAACATTTTGAAGTTCTACAGCTGCTTTTCCATTTAAATGACATTCAGATTTGAAATAATATTAATATTAATAATAATAAATTTACAATCATAAGCAAAGTTGAAACAAGTTTGAAAAGCTGGGCTTGGGACATGGATTTCTTTTCAAATGGACATATCTATAGCAATGTTGGTTTTGTCATTTTAATGAAGTTTTGTCTTGAGCCCAAAGTTCTTTAAAAATCAAGATTGTTCTATTTAAAAAAAAAAAAATACTTATTTACCAGATATTCCTGAAATATTCCTTAAACCACTTGACCACTTTGTATGTGCTATGTTGGACACTCAAGAGTCCTCAGGAATAGCTTCTTCCTGAATGGTAGGCATCCATATCAAAACCTACAAGAAGATTTTTTCCTGTAAAGACTGCTTTTCTATTACAACAAGAGTGTATTCAGTCAAAAATGATGTATTGAGACTCGTAGCACCACAGTCTCCTTCAGAGTAGCAATCAGACCCATAAGCTATACCCTGAGACAGCACTGCAACTAGATAGTATAATTATTGAGATTATTCATGCACATCTACTGTATGTGGACCCTGATATTCAACGGGTTGAACATCTGGTATTGGTGATGGGGATTTGCTTTACAAAACCACAGTCCTTTTTGAGGACTGAGAACTTCCAGAAGGAGGTAGGATGGACCTGACTAAGTGAGAGAAAAATGCCAACTGGCTCACCAACTTTCTGAGGAGAGCCTGAAACTAGAAATAATGGGGGAAGGAGATGATAATCCACAATCATAGAATCATAGAATAGTTAGGGTTGGAAAGGACATTAAGATCATCTAGTTCCAACCCCCCTGACATGGGCAGGGACTCCTCACACTAAACCATGCCACCCAAGTCTCTGTCCAACCTGGCCTTGAGCACTGCCAGCAATGGAGCATTCACAACTTCCACGGGCAACCTATTCCAGGGCCTCACCACCCTTACAGTAAAGAATTTTTTCCTCATATCCAATTTAAAATTCCCCTGTTTAAGTTTGAGCCTGTTACCCCTTGTCCTCTCACTACAGTCCCTAATGAAGAGTCCCTCCCCAGCATCCCTATAGGCCCCCTTCAGATGTTGGAATCAACTGGGAATGTGGTAGACTGGCTGATGTGGAAGAAGAGACTGCTAAATTAATAGAACAAGATAAAAGGCAGTCCACTGAAACTATATACACACAAATAAAGAAGCGCCAGGAGCAGAGCATTACAGAGAGTAACACTCACTTGGAAATCAGTGTGCAACAAGGAAGAACAGAGGGAATGAGAGGTCTGTATGCAGCTACAGGACTACAATCACAGCAAGATCACAGAAGGATGGATGATGGGATAGAATCATAGAATCAACTAGGTTGGTACAGATCTTTAAGACCATAAAGTCCAACCTTTAGAGTATCTTCCAGCAAAATTACCCAGATGATACCCAACCAGATGGGACATATATATCAGATAGTTGTGCTGCCATTCAGACAGACCTGGGTAGACAAGAATAATGGGACAACAGGAACCTCATGAAGTTCAGCAAAGGGAAGCACCTAACACCTGATCCAGCGGAGCAGAAACCATCTGTAGCTGGACAGGCTGGAAAGCAGCTTTGTAAGAAAGCCCTTATATGCTCTTTTAGAAGCCAAGTTGAACATGATCCAGCAATGTGCCCTTGCAGAAGAGCAGAGCAATAGCCTCCTGGGCTGTATTAAGGAGTACCAGCAGACTGCAAAAGGTGATTCTTCTCCTGTGCTCAGCACTGGTGTTAATAAATCTGGAGTGCTTGGTCCAGTGCTGGGTTCCTCAATAAAAAGGAGACCTAGACAAACTACAGTGAGTCCAGCACAGGGCCGCAAAGATGTTTAATGGACTGGAGTATCTGTAAAGGAGAGGCTGAGAGAATTGGGACTATTCAGCCTGGGGAAGAGAAACCTCAGGGAGTTCTTATCCTTGTGTATAAATATCTAGTGAACAGGTGTAAAGAAGATGAAGTCAGAATTTTCCCAGTGATGCCCAGTGGCAGAAGAGGCAATGGGCTCAACTGAAATACAAGCAATTATGTTTAAAAAGAAGAAGATTGTATTGTAAGCGGGGAGTCAAACACTTCTATACCCAGTTTCCTAGAAAAGATGTAGAGTCTCCATCCTTAAAGATATTAAAAATCCAACTGAACAACCTAATGAAGCAGGCAGAGAACTAGATGATCTCCAGAGTTCCTTGCTGACTCCAGCTAGTCTGTCTTTTTGTGATTCTCTGAGTTATTGAATTTGGTTAAACAAACCCCAAACACGAATTCAGAATACTTAAAATAATTGATTGGAGTTAGATGTACGCATTCATGCTGGAATATCACTGCTTTGAATGTTTGTTTTCAAGAACTTAAGTAGTGGACATTCAACAGTTTGTGAAAGTAATTAATTTTTGCAGTGATGAAGCCACATTTCTGAACATTTTTAATTGCTGAATTCCATTTATTTCAGGAAGAGTAAGGTACATAAATACCTCTTGAAGGGAAAATTCCCAGGTGCTTAAATTTGAATTTGGCTTTTTTGCTTCAGGCCTCCAAATCAGACTAAATTGCCATGTAGTTTTGACAAACAGGAGCAAACAGAGCTGATGTAGTATTATGCAAATGAACCTGAAGGAATCATAAATAAGTTCCCTAATTTTAGGTGTATTCCCTCAATGGTGCTGTGTTTATGGAAATGAAACTGCCATTGGAAGTCAAATTTATTCCTACATATTTTACTTTAGGTCTATTTTTAGTAATGGATGCATCTCCTCAGAACTCAGTCAACAATTCTAAAAAATAAACCTGCATTCAAGCATTTAAGAGCACGTACTGTCTGGATCATTTTCTCCTACAGTAATTTTTTCCAAATATAGAAATTATGAAGTCTCTTTAAATATTGTTTTTTTTAAGGAGTTTGAAACAATGCCAGCATATATCTTCATTTAAGAACCAGGGAGAACCCACTGACTTCACGGGAATTACAGGTCTAAAATTATGGACATTATTAAATACTACTGTGTCTAGTTTTCTCCGCCTAGCAGAAACAATGTAAATACACATGTACTCCTGGGTTACAAATGACTATATTTACTAAGCATGTACATTTAGTCCTGGCTGCATGCCCTGATTAGTTTCTAGTGAATTCTAGAACAAAACATTGTGAATACCATTAGAGGGCTGATAAAGAGTTTAAAATAGTGCTATTCTAGTTTTGTGTAACACAAACTTCTTCCTAGCTATGTCTTGAGTGAAAGAGAAGGCAGGCAGAAATGGGACCCCTCACTATATCACATGCATGGAAACTTCACTGCAGAACTGTATGTTGAATATCTAATTTAGCTAGTTTAAAAAGATTTGTCAGTACTGATGGTATATTTTATAGATGAAGTCAACTACAAATTATATTTTAGAGAAGTAAAATAAGCCTAAAACACATTTGCAAAAATAGCAACCCCAAGCCAAGTCTAAAGATGCAGTGTTTGTGCATAACAAAGCCAGTGGATTTTAATGATGCAGTAAAGGCAATCTGGTGTATCATTTACAATTTAATTCTGCATATGTAGATAATCTAAAGCTGAAACATGAGGTATCTTTGTTTGAAGTGGCATTGGGGTTATTAGCAGTAGTTACTTAATGCTAATTTATTTATAATAGGTTTGATTTATTTCAAGATTTATCATTTAAGTAATGGAGTGTATATCAGTTGTATTTTAATTTTCTTTTTTAGCTGGAAGTGATATTTCAATTTTCTTGAATTTGGCACTAGCTTAAACAGCCCTTGAAGACTCTGCCTCCCACACCCTTCAGAATCTCCTTTCCTTGAGGAAATCCTTTCTGAAATTTCCTTTTTATTTCCTGTTTTCTGAGTAATACAAGAGCAACCTCAGCATACTGACTGCCGGAATGTAGCTCAGAAGTTCATGAGCACCAGTTGTGTATTAGAACTAATTCTGCCAGTTTCAGGTGCCTAATCCAGATATACACTAGAGTCGGAAATGTTGGTTGATTGCCTAGGCTTTATGAGCACTTTGTATCCATGTTGTTTACTTTTCAACTTGTTTAATGTCAATGTCTGCAAAGCACTTCAGGACCACAGATATGAGAAAGAACTTCTTCAGCTGCCAAAACTTCTGTTCTGTTAGACCTGGGGCTTAAAAATATCTTCCCCCACTGTTTTTCCAGAACAGACAGGATGGGACATAGCCTAAGGGACTGCCAGCACTCTCAACTTTGCATTTAGATTGCCTAGAACTGATCAACCAGCATGGTATGAGGCAGTATTTTGCTGCCAGATAACTCAAAATTTATTCTCTAGAATAATAATAAAAAAAAGATCAGCTTGGCATCTATCTCTTGCTGTCTTCTGGTCCTTTTCCTGTGTGCCTACCTGGAAATGTCTGCTTATTCTGTTCAAAGGTTGAATTTGAAGTGTTCAACTTGAAAGGGCAAAACTATTGAAATCAACTCAGATGAAGTTTTCAGAGAAGATGAAGCTGCTTATATGTGGCTTACTGAATCTCTATTGAAGCTGTGACGTAGGCTTGTCCTGATTTTCATACAGAGCTGACAGAACTCCAGATTTCTGAAAAACAGGTTACACATATTTAAGTACCTATATTTAGACTACTGTTTCTGAAAGCTTGGATGGGATTTTTATTCCTGCTGTGGCAAACTTCAAATTCACTCAGTCAGAGTTTTGGCTTCTAGTGAGTAGTCACTGAGGGAAAGGCAGCTTTACATATGGCAACGATAATCTGGCATTCTTCTTGCATTGTGTCTAATTGACTCAATCCATCTCATGAGAAGATCAGGCCAGTCCAACAGAAAATACTTTTATTTGCCTTTCAGAGAAGCTGGATTCTAACTGAATTTTCTTGTACATCTAGAAGGTCATGACCTTCCTTTCTCCCTTTCTTTTTTCCCTTTTCCTTCTAAGATCAGTACTATTTTTTCTTTGTTTATGTGAATTTTTGACTCTGTAATATGTCCTGTATTTTATTTTCCCTATCTACTGGAAGCAGCTTTGTGATTACTTTATGAGAGTTTATTTCACCCCACCAGCCTATGTTTTGGAGGAAAGCATTTGCCTTGTCATAGACTTCTGTCACTGCATCAGAAGAAAGACCTAGCGTCTCTTTCTGCTTGCCTGGCAAAGGTCTATGCCCATGTCCTGCAAATTTCTCTTTGATCTACTAGGCAAAATGCTAAGCAAGATCTAAATTCTGCTTTCATGGAAAGGGATTTGTGTCTGCATTTTTGAACCTGCAAAGCCAATTGACGCAGCAGTCTCTGAAGCCTCCTGATAATCGGAAGCTACCATCCTTGTCTTTGCTACATGAACCTATTTTGCTCCTTGTCTCTGTTGTGCGCATTTAAGAAATAATTATACTGGCTCATTACATTCTTAGGGTTTTATTCCTTAATTCTGGTGCTAATAAACACCAAAATTTATATACCTCCTGCCATACACTGCATACCTTCAGGCGCTGGTATAGTTTACATGCACATAGTCTTTAAATCATAGTAAGTAGACCACATATTGCCAGTTAGGTGAAGTCTAATGAGCAGTGTTATTTTTAGAGGCAGAACTATATCCTTTGATTTCTATTGTATTTTTATATTACTGGAATAATTTTTGTTTGTCTTGTACTCTGCAGCTGCATATCAAGCTGAATGCTTTGGGGATTTGTTATTCTGTGCAACAAAGCTTAATATTCCTTCCTGGTCAGTATGTGACTGCACCTGGATCATCTACAGCATTTTTAATGTCTGTAACAGATATTTCCTGTTTTGTGATTCTTTCCATTGTTCTTTGCTTTGTAATGAACTTGCCTTCTCTAGGCAAGATGTTTAAATGATTGAAGCCTTAGACACGCATTTCTGCAGAGTGACCCATTACTTGTTCTTCCTTTACTGTATGTAATGTACAAATGTGGATTTTTTCAGGACCCTGATCTTGTAGGGTGATATCCTATTTTTAAACACAATCTGCATCAGTGCCACCACATTATTTCTTAACAGATGAAGTTAAAATGGTGCAAAGCCTTGGTTGATTCAGCTAAATTATTTTACAATGATTTCTTGTTCATTTAATTTAATTAATTAACTACACATAAGTGTGATTACAAGTGCTTTGGAGTAATTGTTGTCTTTTCCTAAGTGTTTGTACAAAAGCTAAACCAATGAAGACAATCCTAGGGATAGTAATAAATTTAAGTAAGAAGGTTCAATCTTGTATTTTAACAAAATTTGTATGATATATTTTTTATCTTTTCCTTTGACTATAAAGAGCACAAATGCATTAATACAGAGAACATACACTGTTATATAAACCATAGTGATGTAAATCCCCAACCTGAAAAATTCAGTTTCTTTGTCCCCACATCAAACAAGTGAAAGAATTTGAATATTTTCAGTCTCACTTAATGATAACTTAGTAAAAAAAATACATCTAACGTTAGAGAATAATCTTACAGTGAAGTGTTGAAATTCTGTTCAAACTAACACTTCCTAGCTCCTATTAAAATAGAAGGTAAAAAAAAAATGTGCTAGAGTAGCTGTGAAGAGAGAAAGTGTTTACTTGATGAAAAGAATTAAAAAGGAAGAATATAGCTACATATAGATGTGATAAGTTGAAACTACAAAGAGAATTAAAGTTTCTCCAGGTATAATCACAGAAGCTGAATTTTGACAGAGGCATGTTGGACATTAGGAAGATGTAATGAATTATGAGTGGTCAGGACTAAAATATTCAATTTCTTCAAAAATAGAATTCTCCCTAATGCAGAGGTAAATATGCTTTTAAAGGTCAGGATCTGAGTCATCCTTTTTTCCTCTGCATTTTTTTTTTTTCCTTCACACAGGTGTCAGGGATTTAAGTGAGATTTACTTGTGTGAAAAAAGATAAAAGTAGGAAGATCTAGTATTCTTAAAAATGCTCCATCCAGCTGACTTTGCCACTCTCGACTTAATTTATGAAACTTAACAGAGTTGGGAAAAATAAAAGAATGGAGTTGTGTTCATTCAGCCTAAACGCACCTAATAAAACACTCTGGGTTCTAAGTGCTTCACTTTTTGATTAGCTGCAGTAGTCCAATACAGTGGAGTGAAATACACATAAATGATTGCTCCAAAGATTTTTAAGATAGTGTTATAGCTTGTTCATGGACCAGTGAAAGATAAGGAAAATATTCCAAACTGAACATCTGTATGCATACAATTACCACTGATTCTTTTCATTTCCTGTGATATATACAGAAAGAAAATCTTCAGAGGTTGGGGAAGGAAATCATGAATGAAATTTGTTCCAACTCTAGATAAATTGTTCAAAAGCCAAACACAATCAGTAAGTGATGAATACTTTTAATGTGGCCACTGATACATGTGGCCATTCACTACTGGAACTGATGCTGTCAATCTGTTTGAAGTTTCAAATGTCCCTTCTTAGTAAAAGGCAAATTCCATTTGCTCTAGGAAATATAAACAACTGCAATTGAACCAGTATTGTTGATAGCATAACACAACAAATGTGTATCTAGTTATGTCTAAATGGCACTGGATTCACGGGGGTCAATGAGCTTGTCATGAGCTTTGTGCTAAGCAATGTGGCTTGTTCCCAGCAATATACTTAAGTTTGCCTGCCCTCGGGAGCAGAACACATAAGATAATCATGTTGGTTTATTGGGTCATTTTAATCACATGTAAAAATATCACACTTAAAAATTTCAAACTTTTCCATGCTGCATCTTGGCACAAGAGGAATGCTCTTTTCTTCATTAAAAGCTGGGACCCACATTTCAGATAGGCAATATGAAAAACCAGCACAGAGTACAGCATCCATACATTTGTGTGCTGGAGTAATTTATCTTTAAAATTAAGAGGAAAATATGGGAGGACAGAGGTCAGTGAAATGCCAGTAGAATTACAAGTCTGCAATATTGCAATTCGGCTGAATGTTGGCTTTCATCATATGTATTTTTATTGACATCTATCCCTTACATTCTGCAGGGCTGTGGTCTCAGCCAGACCCTTGAAGAGCAGGGCGTAGAGTAGGAAATATGGAGCATGGGCAACACAGACAGCAGTTAACAACAGATTTGAGGGTACAGATTATCCCTTTTCATTCATGCACATTGTTTTCTTAAGTACACATAAATAGATTTCTTTCCCCCTCCAGGATTCTGTCAGACTCTCACTTTCACTGTGACCCAGCATCTAAGGTACTACGTATTTAGTCAGGTATAAGAGAGAAGGAGACCCTGTTTATCAAATCACATGATGGGTTTATGGCATAAAATAGCATCTGGGGAGGGGGCACTTGCTAAATCAGATGCTGATTGCGGGTAATGCTAACCCATAAAAACAGGAATTGCAAGCATCATTCTGCAGAAGAGTGAGATAGGATGCAAAGAACAACCCTCAGACATAATATATGAAACCTGACATGTTGATATTCCCCTGTGTGTTTGCCTAATAGCTGGTCTATTTCTTTAGGCATAGTGTTATAGTTTTATTTTGTAAGTATATGCACATATTTCATATAAAAGGCAAACATAAAGCCATTGTCTTGTGGAGTCAAATCGCACCCTGGTACACTAAGAGCAGAGGGAACATGAATGTAATAGACTTAGTTGTGAAACAGCTAGAGCAGGAGTTAGATGCTCTGGCTCACTGCAGAAACAAAGCCTTCTGACAGCATTTAGCTGGTGCAGACCATCAGTTCTCAAAGACCAGGATTTTCACAACACTGAACCAGCTGGAGCCTTGGCTAAGGAAAATTTTCCAAGTACACCTTGAATATACAGTTCCTGTGACACAACTAACAGCATCAATAGTGTTTACAGGCACTGCACCGTAAACAAGTTCCAACACTGTAAAGCGTGAAATGTATGTGTCAAGTTTATTATGCTTTCCTTGCCTCGGGCTGATTAGTGCAAATTAATATTTCACACTAATCAGCATGAGCAGTTAGCACACAATTTGGATATACGGAATTCAGTTGATTGCATTAAAAATGTATTTAGGCTATTTTTGCTTTGTGCAAATGGAGCAAAAATATCTGATCTGCTCTAGTAAGTGTTTTTTTTTTTTTGTATTTGTTCTAGTGTTAATGTCACCTTTCATATAGCAATATACTGTTGACATGGTAGAGGCATTATGTCTATCCAGTACTTAGAAAATCTGTAGCTCATACTGAATCAAGAACTTGTGCTTAACATTTATTTTTTAGGTAATGACTAGTTATATTTTAAGTAATCAAAAATAGATTTTAAACCTACTTTAAAACATTCAAAAGGGCAGTAGACAGAGTAGTAGTAAAGTTTGTTCCTGAAACAACTTGTTAAAGAAGTAAAGTAGTAGTAGTAGTAAAGTTTGATCCTGAAACTACTTAAGAAACTCACTTCTTAGATAAAATGGTTATTCTGGATGTTGAGAATATAAGTCAGTATTTTCATTCAGATACATCAAACACTGCTTATATGAGTTTTCTGTTGTTAAGAAGAAACAAGAATGACCACTTGCCACACTAAAGACTAAAATTAAAGCGTACCTGTTTACCCCGGCTTTCCCAAACAGCACACTTATTCTTACAGATCCTTCGCAAAACCAAAGAAAGCCTCATGAAAATGTCCCCATCAATTTTTGGGAACGTATAATGCAGTAAGTTTTCTGGGAAAGTTACTAAGGAAGTTCTTACTGACTTCTTGTGGAAGCTGGCTCAGATGCAGCATTTTCAGAACTTAATTTAGCTCATAGCTCTTTCAATTGTCTAGGAAACCTTTGCAACATTGATTTCAAATGCCAATTGGATGTCACAGAAACTGTTAGATCAATTTTTTAGATACTGTATTGGATTTCCAACAAGAAAACATCTGAGTACTTTGTGCTAATTAAAACCACACACACACACAAAAGCACAAACATTTTTCCAAATTAGGAATTAACTTTTGAAAATTAAACTCAAACTTTATTTGGACCAGTCTGTTGTCATGGCTATGGCAAATTACATCTGCATAGCAAGAGGATGTATCATCTTTTGTAGAAGGTCTGGCCAGTGATCACTCTGTATTTTACTCACTGCCAGGCTCCAGAGCTGTTTCCTTCCTTTACTGACATTTACCTGAACTTCTTGAGAGCATCAGAGTATATCTGGATTCATAGTGGTTTAAACTAAAACCAGAATCTCAGCTGGCACACATTGAGAGCCCAATGTTTAGGGTGCAGCTTCTGAGTTTGGTGATGTTTCTGAGAGATCTTCAGGAAATAAAGACTTCTGAGGTTTGTCCAAGGCAATATCTCTATAAGTCATAACAAGGTACTAGGTGGGGAGTTCTTAAATCCAGACATGAAATCTTTCTTCTTTGATTTGACTTTTGGTTATGAGAGAAAATTCTTAGTATCTTTTTGCTGAAGTGCAAAAACCTCAAGACAATAAATGGGAGATTATATAATTACATATATTATTATTTATAGTTCTTTTTCTTCAGACAAATAAAAGATAACTGTATTGTACCTGTTGGAAGCCAACCCAGAATCCTGCAAAGCTCCTTCTTTAATGTGGACAGCTATTGTATGTTTTGAAATGGCCCTGAGCCATCTGCATCTCAGTATTAGGTCTGCTTTGTAACACAAAAATGAAATAAATGTTTCACAACCTAATAGTTGTTCCTAATGAACATTCTAGCATTATAATTTGAATGAAGTCTCTTCAATTTTCTTATTTGCTGATCTAAATCCACCATTGCTGTTCCCTCTGAATTGCTTAGTAATACATATAGAAAATTATGTAATTAGGCTTGTCAGCACAAAGAACTTTAAATGTTCTTACACATACTATAATTGTGGCCCATCTGTCAACAAATGACAACTTTAATAAAAGTGCACACATCACATGGAATGTCCACATACTCCTTTAATAAACACTGACTGAAAAATTTACTGCCACAGTAAGATGTTTTAGGACTTTAGCATGAGGAGGAGAAAAGTTCAATCGTAACTGAAAACATATGTCCAGAAGAAAGAACCCAGCTCTTCACACTGTCAAGTCATAATGCTGATTTAAATTTAGGTAAGTACACATAGTGAAGTATGTTAAATCCAGAAACCTGACCTCATATACAGCCAGGAAACCCAGTTAGAACCGCTTTAACTGAAGCTGTGATAGGGTGCTCTGTTGCCTCTGGATCCAGGCTGAAACAATATTATTTGTGCGTTATTTATTTATTGAGATGCTTACCTCTATGTAGATCTCATGCTCCGCTGAAGTATTTCTATTCTTAATGTATGTATGCTAGTGAAAAAGAGAAAAGATGCCTTCCTGTTCTGGGTTCCTCTCCATGTTTTGTGAGGTCAGGTATGGTCTGCTGTGGAAAGGTTTTGATTCACATTTTAGCTTCAGTTTCCTATTTCATATCTTGACATGCAAATCCAGACAGACACAAGCTAAACTGTGGTTAAAATGGCAGGCTAACAGAACATCATTCTGTACAGTAAGGCTTCCTATATAGAAAATCAGACTTCAGGCTTTCAGCAGAGACTAGGAGGGTTAAACGGCTAAATTGTTTTTCCTAGGAATGCAATACCCACCTGCCTTAGGTTCTTTGAAAATCCTGGCATAATTTATTCATCTTTAATTTTTTTAAAAATTCTCTATTATAGTAAGGTAAGAATAATTTACAAAAGAAGAATGTGAACTATGAAATTCATATGTTTCTAAATAGATGGATAAAGATTGAAGCAAATTAAAGCTTTAATGCGAAGACAATGAATGATTAATTAGACTACAGTAAATAACAGTATATTGATGACAAGTTAACATGCTAATAGAATAAAAATATACAAAAAGAATTGCGCTCCATATTTAACCTTAGCATAGTTAGAGTTAGGAAGGTTAAACTGCATTGATTAATCAATTTTTTAATATCTATTTTTTAATATGTAAATGAGGGAGAAGAATCTCAAACCCAATAAAATTCCCTATCTTTCCCTGGATTGTGTTGGTAGCTCATCTCTAGTGTTAGAGTCCTTGTTATATCCTTCAGACAACTATTTGAGAATTTTCTAGTTTTAAACATGTAATAACATGTCCTTTGGACATTGTGAAAGCTGCACTGTGCTGTAAATCTCATCCTGTATTTATTCATCTCCATGTAATTGAGTAAGTGAAAAGGAAACAGTGTGGAGCACTCACGGTGTCTTCACTGCTGTGGATGCTGGCAGACCCAGCTGATTATTGTGGAAAGGGGCATGGGAATATTTAAACAAAGGCACTGTAACTATGGCCGTGCCATGGATGTTTATCAGGATGGTGGCCCAGAATTAATGTGATCACTCCCAGAGGTAAAAGACTATTCTGCATCCTGTCCTCATCCTTTTGAAGAGGATCCTGAAAGGCTAGGGTGACTGATACATATTTCACATATATGACAAACAGGAGTATATTCAGTTCTCTCCTAAGTACATTTGCAGCAAATAGCTGAGTTGCACTCCTCTTCAAATGGAAACAAAGTTGTAATATTTGACTCTAGCCTTCTGAGCACTGTAAGAAATAAATTAAAAGCAAATGTACTTCATGGACAAGTGTTCATTTCTATGTGTAAAATCTGAATGAAAAAAAATATATATACGTGGCAGCTCTGAATAGGTATAGAATCATAGAATGCTCCTATGGCATCCCATTAATGTGGGTAGAAAACATGGACCACTTGGTGGATAAATGGCTGGATGGCCACACGCAAAGAGTTGTGCTCAGTGGCTCAATGTCCAGCTGGAGACCAGTAACGAGTGGTGTCCCTCAGGGATCGGTGTTCGGACCGGTCTTGTTCAACATCTTTATCAGTGACATGGACAGTGGGATTAAGTGCACCCTCAGAAGTTTGCCAATGACACCAAGCTGTGTGGTTCAGATGATACTTTGGAGGGAAGGAATGCCATCCAGAGGGACCTTGACATGCTTGTAAGGTGGGCTGATGCCAACCTGATGAAGCTTAACCATGACAAGTGCAAGGTTCTACACCTGGGTCAGAGCAATCGCAGACACAGCTACAGGTTGGGCAGAGAAGAGATTGAGAGCAGCACTGCAGAGTGGGAGTGTTGGTCAATAAAAAAATGAATATGAACCGGCAGTGTGTTCTTGCAGCCCAAAAGGCCAACTGTATCCTGGGCTGCATCAAAAGGAGCGTGAGCAGGAGATCAAAGGAGGTGATCCTACCCCTCTACTCTGATCTCGTGAGACCTCACTTGGAGTATTGTGTGCAGTTTTGGTGTCCTCAGCAAAAAAAAGGATATGGAACTGTTGGAACAAGTCCAGAGGAGGGCCAAGAGGATGATCAGGGGACTGGAGCACCTTCCGTATGACGATAGGATGAGAAAGTTGGGGCTGTTCAGCCTGGAGAAGAGAAGGCTGCATGGACACCTCATAGCAGCCTTCCAGTA
>JAOEHX010031981.1:0-43031 GCA_025448015.1 Bolborhynchus lineola
TAAAAACATTGGTGTTATCAGCACTGTTCCCAGGCCGAAAGTCAAAAAACACAGCACTGCACCAGCTACCAAGAAGGGGAAAAAATGACTGCTACTGCTGAACCCATCACAGATATCTGGTACGTGCAGCTGTTGTTGAGTATGGGTTAGCTGTAACACAGCATTAACAGCTTTCATGAGCCATAGATTTGAAACTCTCACCATGCAGGAGGGAGGAAGGAGCTAGTTAGATAAACTTCATCTTAAGTAGCTTAGAGGCAGGATATGAAATCATAAATATAAAATATAACCTCAGAATAATTTCTAACTGATTGCAATTTGCAGCAGAGTAAGGGAATACAGGTGAGGTCTGACATCTGGCATAGGAACCTGTAGCAGTATCTCAGGGCTGTTTGTTCCACAGGATGAGTTCAAATCTCAGTTCCAGGTACTCAAACAAATCACTTGGACTATTAGTTCTGTAAATGTAGATGTTGCTGTGTTGTGAAGGAGATGGATTAGAGTAAGAACTCTGGAAATTTTCCTTGCAAGACCTGCCTAAGGGTGAGTATAGTTTTTCTTGTCTGGCACAGAGAATCAATGGCTCTTGTTTTGTCTCTGGAATCACATTTCTTCCTACACCTAAAATTGTTAAATTGTCCACCTTGAAGACTGCTGAGGGGACTAATGTTTGTAGAGAACTGACACTGATTAGATAGAAATCTGCGCAGCTGTGCAATGTATTGCTATATATATATATATAAAAATAAAATAATGGATAAGCCTTCCAAAACAAAGAAAGTGCATTACTTAGACTGCAGTACATAGGGTCTTGCTGTACCCACCTCCTTCTGCCTGTATTCGTCCATGCTCCACTGTCCCATCTGTTGCTGGTGTTTTATTTTGTGTTAGGACTTCCTTTTGTTCATTCATGGTAAGGCAGGACCAAGCTAAGGTAGTAGCTGTAAATATCCAGACTACATGAGAATTAGCCATCATTATTTTTATCAGACTGTAATGTCTCTGAGTGGGTGTCAATCCACTGTCTTAACCATGCCAGGATACGTTCTCATGTGCTGGCTACAAAAGTGTAGCTGGATGTTTGTGTGGATGAATCTTAATTCAAAAAGAAGCTGTTTACATGTGGTTGTGTTGTGGTCCTCAGGCAAAGAATAAAGGAAAGTTGAGCACAAATGTGCCTCAGATTAATACTGCTAAAGATGTCAGAAGGCCGACAGGGACCATCTGTTACAGAGCTGGTTCTGCTCCCCACAAGCATTAAAATAAAAGTTTCCTTTGCCTCACTGCTTTTAAGCTCCCTACGGTCTGTGTTTAAGACTGCCCTTTACCTCATCATCTGAGGGTGTCTCTGATCCCAGTAAGAGCAATCACGTTTAAAACATTTTTTCTCTCTTTAATTAGCCTCATTCTCTTAAAAAATGCAGTTAGATGCTACATCATTTTCCTATACCATTTTTTTAATTCCCTTATTTCATAATTCTGTGATATGGCTAATGCAGCATCCGATGTTGGATAATTTATTTCCTCTCTGGCATAGAAAGCCATTAGCCTTAACTATTTATTCAGTAACATTTTTGTTCAATTTAATGGTGTCCAATCTATCTCTGGGATTAGCAGCATGAATGCTTACCAAGCTTCTGCAAGTTTTCCCCAAAGGCCTAGTAGAGGTTCATATTTTATGTAAAATTCAAATTGTAAAATAACATATATTTTATGATTGCAATGCCAAGTTATTACTTGCCTGTTCAAGAACATGCATTTATCACAGCCTGGACTACTGTAATTTTACCATATTCCAGCCTAACTGCCCAAAGTTACAGGGGTCAGAGGATCATTATTCTGCTTCTCCACTGTGACTTACAAGCAATTGAACTGGGATCAGGGCAGAGGCAGCAATAGATTGGCAAGGACATCTCACTGCCTCTAATTCACCAGAATAGTGTGAAGTCCACAGACTTTATAATATCCAGTCTATACTAAATCGCGGCAGTCAGCCCCAACAGGGCAGATAAATTTTACCCCTTTCAATGCTGGATTGAACTGGTATCTAGTGCTTAGGGCACCGCACATCAGAAAGACTGCATAAAATAAACCAAACACACCAAACAAATATGGGCAGCAGGAGGCTGGAGTCAACTTTGCTGTTGTCTGAGGTGCTGGAAGCTAGTGGGGTTCTGGACATTGAGACAGTGTAGAGGAAAGCCCACTGGTGCTGTGAGCAGTACACACCATAGCAGAGTAAGCAGTTCACACAAGGAGCAGCCCCATTTTTCAAGACATCTACTCAGCTGGTGTTGTACGTACCCTGCCTTCCTGGTGTATGTCATTATAAAATATGCAATGGATGTGTGCTCTTGCCTAACTCTTTAAATGTTGCTTCCCACCTCCCTTCCTCATCTATTTTTTCAGGCTCATGTCAGCAACCCCTTCCTAACCTCACAGACCTGCCACTTCTCATGTGGGAATCCTCAGCACCCCGGTGCCTATCACTAGCCATGACCTCTGGCCATCCTTCAGCATTATGAACTTCCTTAGGGAACTGAAGTTGTAAATATATCTGTTAGCTTTTTTTTTTTTTTTTAATAGCTCTGAATTGTGCCCCACATATTTTGTCTGTGGACTTTATAACTGCTCTAACTTCTGTAAAGCACTTTGTCTTCTAAAGAGGGTGAATGTAATGTGTTTCAGTAGCATTTTAAAAAATAAAATTGGAAACATTTCTAAAAAGCACAAATGAAGGTTGCTTGGGAGAAGTGTGAGGGTAGACTTATGGACATGCTCCTGGGCATTGCCAGAGTGATGCTCAGCATGTTCCTCTGAGCATCTGTTGAGCATGAATGGCCATGCTACATAGGGATACAATGAAAAATCTGTCTTCCAAGTGGGAGGTTTTAATGAGGCAGAGGAGGTGGCTGTCTCTGAGTTTGTATTTTTAAATGCTTACAACAAACTGACCCAGAGGCTTTTAGTCCTTCTTTAATATATAATTACTGCTTCTATAGCATAATAAAAAGTGTTGCAAAAATGAAACAATTCCATACAATAGCAAATTAAATAATTCTTAACTTGTTTTTATTCTGCAAGTAATTTCAAGATTCTGAGATATATCATCCATGAGAAATATGCTCTAAGTTAAGCTACAAATTATTTTTAGGCAACTGGTGATTCTTGAGCTGCATACGAATTGCAAATATTATAATCAAGACAAACCTGAAATTACAACTTTCTATGAACACTCCTGGCAATAAGGGTTAGAGTTTTTACACAGGGTAATATGATGGTCCTGAAAAAACTCAATGCGATTTCTCGAGACACTGATTTATTATTTTTCTACTGTTTATCTAGTAACAGCAGAACCTCACCAAGAGAGAAGACTGCCATCACCATATCCTCTAGATATCATGACTTAGGATACTACCACAGTTATGTAAGGACTCATGTCTTGACAGCCACTTTCTTCTTTTTGTGTCAGTAGTAAGGTGGTAAGGTGGTAACTGACAGTATCCTGGTCAAAGCTGCTGTAGTGACAAATCTCATCATTGCTGTAGTTCTCAGGACTCCACACTGCAGCAGAATGTTCTCCAAACATGTCTGTCAGCTCTTGGCTGTAACAGAGATAAGAGTTTCTTCTGCATTATTCTGTGAAACTTATAATATTATACCAGCTGCTTGCAACAATAGAGTCAGATGGGGCAAACCAAGTGGCATGTTAGCATATAAATTTCTGCCCTCCTTGACACCTTCAGCATTATTACAGATACTGTGTGCTCACAGCTCAGCTGTTGGCTTCAAGTATTAACTGACATCAGCTCAAGCTGGAAAGTCTCTTAATAATCTTAGTATCTTAATGCTGACAACCCCCTGCTAACAGCCTTATTACTATCCTTATATTTGGGAGACTGCCAGTTTTGAAATAGAAATAAATCAGCATTTTGTCATCTCAGCTAGACCAGCCTGAAGCTGTCAGAAGAAAATTCTGAAAATAGAATGTGTCTCTGCATGTAATGAAATTTCCTCTTTTTCCCCATTCTGCTCCAGAAATGTGTCCTGTGGACTAAGAACACCTATTTGGAGTTGTGAACATAACTGATTTTCTCATTTGGCCACCAAACTGAAAAATAAAAATATGTTCATCTTGGGTCAGTGTGATTTTTTCCTTAATTTTTTCCCCTAGCTGACTGTGTCTTTGTTGTTTGGGGTTTTTTTTGTTGGGTTGATTTTCTTTTTCTTTTAGTGGGTGGTTGTTTTTTTTTGTTTTGTTTTGTTTTTTTCCCCCTAGGTATAAACTAGGGAGGCAAAAATCCATCCAGTGATTCCCCAAAACTAGAGAGCCAGCTTAATACACTAATATTTAAGTTTGACTCTTCTGCATTTGTAGAAAGAGTCCATCTCAAATTTGAGATTTCTTATCTGTTTTTTTTGCTGCTGATTCTTTTTCCCCTCTGATTTACTGGTTTTCTTCAATTCTCAAAAATGAAAATGTTTTGCAGTATTCTGTCTTCCTTGAATTAAAGTCAATAGCCACTTTTTCTGACATCAAAGATCACACTTTAAATCAGATTATTTCATTCAAGTAGCCTCCTATGACCTCTCCAGCTTTTCCCCATTACTTATTGATCACTGTTTAATTCCAGTTTTCTTCCTTATTGCACTGAAAGAGATTTCAGTGAATCAGCCCTAATTCAGTGCTTCTCAATAACATATCACTCCCATTTGTGGTGTTTCTTGGGGTGCTTGATCAGTTAACACAGGATTTGAGACCTGAAAACATCATCTTTCAGTAGAAGAATGCTACATGTGAAACTAGCTTCAAAGTTACCTCTAGAAGACTAAAATCTCTAAATGAATCAGTGCCATCATGAAAAATCATAGATATTATGTCTTTAGGGCAGAGATTAAACAGCGGGGTTAAAATTAAGCAAGATTTGTGGAGGGATATTCACAAAGCTGAGAAGAGAGACATATGCTGGGAAAGGCTTCTCTGAATCATCAGTAGAGTAGAAGATTATAAACTTTTTGTGTGACAGTATGAAAATGTAACTTGTGTCAGTTTCTGATGAGCAGCTAGATCAGAAGACACTTGTACTTACTAATTGTTTCTTTTCATCCTAATGCATAATTCAACTAGATTAAAGGAAATCCCTCAACTTTATAATTTGCTAGTTTAATATACTGCTTTAGTTGGTGAGCTATACTCTAACTGGATAATTTGTAAAATAGCAGTTTGTCAGGCTGATCAAACAGGGCTAATTTTGGACACTTACATTTTCAACTTCAGTGGTTTCTATTCCTTGATTGTAAAAATTAGTCTTCCAGTAATGGGCATATTCTGTGCTGTAAATCCTGTAGATGGCAATCTTACTCTGGTATAAAAACAAGCAGAAACTACATCTCAATAGCTTCACTCTTTATTAATCAGTGAAGAAAGGCGTTAACAGCAATTCAAGATACAGTCTCTGAAACTGCTGCAGAGGTAAATATCTATAAACACATCATTAGTAGTAAAATGTAAGCCTGATTGAATCACTGTTGTTTGTTCTTATATGGACTTACTGAAGAATCATGCTTTCTAGATTTTTTCACAGCAATTTTGTATATCGTTCAACAACAGACAACTTGCCCAATGTTCTTACCTGGTTTAAACAGGTGCCATTCATTTGAAGGCTTTATCATCATCTACGGGAGCAGTCATTGCTCCAGTTAAAAGCATGGCATCCTGTTGGATCTCCTGGCAATAATAGTAAAATTTTTGTCAGTTTTTGTATAAGTTATGGCTATCTTTTAATCCATTTACTTGCTTTATCTAAATGTTTTGTTGAATCTCATTTTGCTTGGATGACAGTTTCATTGGTCCCTTTATATAAAGGTTTCAGTACAGTCAAGTACTTAAGTATCTGCACATGAGTGTCTGGATTTTCATAGCTTCCATTAGACTATTCAGAAATTTAAAGTTGCATATATCTTTAAGAAACTTTGTTTTAAACCAGATATTTGGGGAAATACTTAGTTCACACAAAAAAATAAGTGAGTTGGGAATCCAGTCCATGCATTATGTGAGTTAAAAATCCAGTCACAGAGCCTATATAGCAAATATTCAAAGCATTATCCAGGACAGAGGGTTTATGAGCAATCATTATGTAGAAATATATTTGAACAAACCATCTGTTCTGCAACTTCAAATAATGAACAAAGTGGCCAAAGAAGTCAGCACAAAAAAATTTATAAACCAGTGATGGCCCTAAATTAGACAAATAGATTATTCACTGTGAAATGCTCATCCAGCTCAACAAGCATAGAACTGAATGTATATTTATTGAATCCAGGTCTTAAAGAGCTTCATATAAACAGACCACTACAACTCTGTAAGTATTTTAATGTTGCAACTTTATTTGTGTCATAAGTAATAGTGTTCTGGAATAGTGTTTTATTTGGACGCCTAAGTAACAGTCTGCAAATCACAAAGTTGAATGTGAGTATTTAATTTCCTGGCTGTATGGATGATTGTGCACAGAAAATTATAAGCATTAATTCTGAATACAAATTAAAGTTTTTCTCTGAAAATGTAGCTCATAGAGTATACACACTATGGTGAAACGTGTACTTCAACTGGGAAACCCCTTTGTCATATGTGACCTTTTGCAAGTATCCCTAGGGTTCTCATTGCAATTTTGTTTGACCTTTTGTTAAAAACCAAGCTCTTCTAGACAACTGATATTTGGCAGAGTAATTACTTAAGAGGGTATTCATTGGAAAAGATTTTCAAAGGCATCGACAGGAGCCAGGCACTGGATAACCATCAGTAGCACACAAAGCTGTTCTTACATTGCGACTCAACACACATGCTGTACATTACTAAGATTTTTATTGATAGACAAAAGTCAGTTTAATGCTCAGGAAGCTGGCAGCTGGCAGCTAAGGTGGATGGATAAGAGAATTGCACACTCCCAGCTGCCCTGCTCAGTCTGCACTGAGGCACTTCACAAGTATACGTGAAATAGGGATATACACTGTGTCTTCTTTCATGGCAACATGGATGGTATGCCTTGCTGGAGAAAATGACAGTTTATTCAAGAGATCAACATGGAGAGGAAAAGGAAAGAAGAAGTCCATCTTTTGTTCCCTGCTCTGTTACTCACTGGCACTGCATAGTATATGAAGAAAATTGCATATGCATATACATTTGGGAAAGGAAGCAGCAAAACAATGCAGTGCTGGTGAGAGTTGCTTTGGAGACTAGGTTTTTCGGTTTTGGGGGGGGTGGGGATTTGGTTTTGTTTTGGGGTTTTGTGTGTGTGTGTTTTATTTTTGGTGGGTTTTTTTTTTTTTCTCCTTCTAATGGTAACAACAAAAATGTGCCTAAGACTTCTGCAAAGCTTGTACTTTTGTGACTACAAATCACATACCCGACGTAACCCAAATTAGGGTGGGTTTTTTTTGGCACTGTGCATTTCCTCAAAGCAGGCACTTGGAGTTTCTCTCAGTTCACCACCTTCCAGAAGAATTCTCCTACAGTGATGTTGAGTTTCATAATTTTGTATCTCCAGTCACGTCAATGACTTTACATGAGCAGCAACCTGAAGAGAATCTGTTCCTTCCTTTTGTTTTTATCTGAATATTTTGTTGTGTTTGTGGAAATATGCTACCATTGGAAACACTGGATAACTATAAAGTGATATTTCTGCTCAAGACAATTCTACTTTCCTTCTCTTTCTTGTCGATATTCTGTAGTTTCCTAACTTCCATTGGAGTGACTGATTAAAAAAGTGAAGCTCCCTGCTAAACTACATTTTTCTGTAAAAAAGTTTCTTCACTGTGGTCTGATTATAAGCAGGAGTAGTGCTCTGATGAAGGCAGACCCCATCACAGTGAACAGAAACTGAACAGAACTAGTGGGGAGGAGATCCTTTAAGATGTTTTAATTCCAGGCTCAAGTAAACTTGAAATTGTGGTTAGCTACATTCTGATGAAAACAAAAACATTGCTCATGATGATGATGATGATGATTATTGCATTTTGTCTATATATTAAAACCATTCAATTTTTTTGGATGTCATAGCACTGGTAAGTCTTTTAATGGATTTGGGGACTAATCAGCAAATGTGTGTCTTCCCTTCAGCTATAGATGAACACCAGCGCTTGCACAGCAATGGTCTCCAATCATCAGCCTCATTTCACCAAGCACCCTTTTTTATGCCTCTCAAACACCATAAACATCAGTGATGTGCGAAGATATAAAGGAAATTAGAAGCTAGCTGATTATAAGGTAAGCTATTATGTATTTATAACACATTTCAAGGCTAATTTAAATAAGAGAAAATCTTTTCTTTGTCTTTAGTGAATTTTAACTCAGGAAATTACTCTGAAACTAGGTAAAGGTGAGAAATCCATACCTAATAGTCTCTTGAACCTGTGTCTGAATTTTGAAATGAGTCTTCTTAGTTTCTTTCTAGAACAATCTGATCAATTTATATTTTAGAGCTGAGCCGCTAATGCAGGGAACAAGTGATTAATTTTGTTTTCTATTTACGGACAGTCCTTTGAGATGAGATAATGCTTTCACACAGATTATCAGTTGTTTTCTGAGTGTTTTTTTTCCCCTACTTGTTTCGTTTTTCCTTGTGAATGGCTTGTTGTGATTATTTGGTAGTCAATATTTAACATGCAAGTCTTGTGGGCTCATTGTGATAAGTCCCACAATACTGCAACTGTCTCTGTATTGAATAAATATAGCGTAGGAGAAGCGTAGGAGAAGAGTCTGAAGATGTCCCCGGGACTGTGAAAACCTCAAGAAGAAACAACAACTTAGAAAAGAGAAAGGGACATTTAGAACTGGTTTTTTTTTTTTTTTTGCTTCACCAGACAAGCCTTGCCTAAAGCATAATTTCTTAAAAACTTGCTGATGTAAGGTTTGTTGAGGGATGTGTGTACAGAGTTCATATATAATTTTTACTGTTATATTCTCCACAGTACTTGCTTTGGATGTAGGATAGTCATAAATGTACAGCAGTCAGGTCTTAATCTGGATTATTTAATTTCTGGCATGGGTCTGGTAGTAGCTGTTTAGAACAGTATACCCACAACCTTTCATGAAGCTCTGGAGAGCATGCTGAATACTTACAGTGACCATAGCAGGAGTTCAGTGCCCATGTGCACTGGCTATGTACATGCCACATCTGAATAGTTCTCATTCTGCATGCCCACAGACACAGGAAAGTCACAATGGATACCTGTACTGTGGTGATCTCAGCTGTGTGACTTTCTCTTACCTGGACTGTTAAAAGAAAGATTAAGAAGAACATAAATATAAATTTGCATGAAAATACAATTGACACTTAACAGAATCAATAGAAGTCACAATCTTAAGTGATTCTGGAAAATCTTTCCTTTGTGCACAAATATTGACTATTATGCCAAATGGCAACCATTGAACTGTTTTATTCTTTGCAAAGCTAGGGTGGCTTGATTATTGGTATCATACTTTCAATGAAAACAATACTGAACATTTAAAATTAAACATGCCATTCCTAATTTTCTAGAAATGATTGAAGTCTCCTTGCTCTGAAAGCAAAAGTGAATTTCCCTCTTCATGCTCTTCCTCCCCAGAAATTAAGAAATGATTTTTCAATCACTGAGTATTTTCAGCAATAAGCCAATTTGTAGGTATTGACTCACTCCCAAACCATAGAAATCATTACAGAACACAAGGTGGCTTGAAAGTAGCAAACGGATGTGCTAAAATGATTTTACAACAGTTTTATTGTGTGTATATTGTGACAAGTTGAGAAATAACAGATACCTGCTTGTAGTCATACGCAGCATCCAAGTATATCTGAAAAAGAGTGGTTGTTAGAGGTATCTGGGTTTAATTACGGCTTTTTTTAAAAAAAGGTCTATTTTAATTGCAGTGTCATTGTTAGGTTGTGGGGAAACATCAACTGAAGTAGAATTGTTATATCTGCAAATACAGGATATTTTTTTTTTTCTCCTTTCAGGAATGCAAAGTGTTTAATAAGGGGGAAAGAGGTGAGGTGATATCTTCACTAAATCGTCTACTCATTTCCAGTCTTACTGAATTACCAATTTCTTTTCAGACACAGCAGCACCCTACAGAGGCACACTCCTTTTAGGAATGCTAAATTGAACAAACTGCCTTGCCACCCATCATGTGGTATGCTTTCTGGCAGTGAAATAGAGGAATTACAATAATGACAATTTTTAATTTGGTTAAAACCCAACAGTCTTGGTAAATATGCTTAGTTAAATGAAGCAAAAACATGCGGGTATGTGGGTTAAGCCATCTTTTCCTGTTTACATGTTACGTACAAGTACAGTGGCAAACTGCAGGCTGGACAAGTGGATGGTGGAGATGTTGTGAGAAGTGTCTGAATGACTGGTCTTAGAGGGTTTTGATTAGAATCTAGTTAGAGACCTGTAATTAGCAGTGGACCCCAAGGGTCAATACTGTGTCCAGTATTGTTTAACTTATTCATCACTGACTTGGAGATAGACTAACTACTGAGCAAATTTGCTGATGATACAAAAAAGAGAGGAGTGCAGATAACCCAGACTGCTCTGCTGTTATTCAGAAAGTCCTAGACAGACTGAAGAGATAGGAACCTTTTGAAATTCAGCAAAGGCAGTACATGGTTCTTCATGTGGGAAGAACAATTCCATGAACCAGTACATTCTGGGGGCTGATCTGCTCGAAAGTAGCTCTGCAGAGAGGGACCTAGGTGTCCTCTTGGACAAGTTTACCATGAGTCAGCCAGATGGCCTATGAGCAACCAAAAGGATGCAGGGATAGAATTAGAAGACAGTTAATATTGCTTATGATTTCTAAAGGATATGAAAGTATGTGTTAGATTAAGTTTTGCTGAGTCTCATATTTTGGCTTTCTTCCTGTACTTTTGAACACCTTTTCTTTTGAACATTTGACTTTTTGATCAAATGTACAGCTCTGTATACTTTATTAATTTTATCCAAAATGGTCTCTGTTCAAATACACACTTTTATCAACAACTAATTGAATTTGCAGGATAAGGTTATAGTCATTTAAGATCCATAGATCAGAAATGCCATAGATGGCTTTATTGCTGTATGTGTGGTAGGCTTTATGTGGCTGTGGACTGGATCAGTTACACCCAAGAGTGCTGAAGGAGCTGGTGCAAGAGCTTGCTAAGCCACTATCATATATCAGCAGTCCTGGTTTAGTGGGCAGGTCCCTCAGGATTGGAAGCTGGCCAACGTGATGCCTCTCTATAAAAAGGGCAGATAGGAAGACCCTGGAAACTACAGGCTTGTCAGCCTGAGGTCAGTGCCAGAGAAAGTCATGGAACAGATGATCCTAAGAGAGATCTTAAAGCACATGCAGGAAAACAGAGGGATCAGGCCCAGCCAGCATGGGTTCATGGAGGGCAGGACCTGCTTGACCAATCTGTTCTCCTTCTATGATAACGTGACCTGCCTGCTTGATGAGTGAAAGGCTGAGGATATTGTCTATTTGGACTTCAGTAAAGTATTTGACACTGTCTCCCACAGTGTTCTCCTCAAGAAACTGGCTGATCATGGCCTGGTTAGGAAGATTCTTTGCTGACTGGAAACTGGCTGGATGGCCAAGCTCAAAAGGTAGTGGTAAATGGTATCACATCTAGTTGGCAACTAGTCACTTAGTGGTAACCCTCATGGCTTGGTGTTAGGGCCAGTATTGATTAATATCTTCATTGATGATCTGAATGAGGGGATTGAGTGCACCCTCAGTAAATTTGCAGACGACACTAAGTTGGCTGGGTGTGTTGAACTGCTGAAGGCTAGCTACGCTCTGCAGAGGGATCTGGACAGGTTAGATTGATGGGCTGTGGCCAATGATACGAGGTTCAACAAGGCAAAGTACTGGATCCTGCATTTGGGCCACAACCCCATGCAATGCTGCAGGCTTGAGGAAGAGTGGCTGGAAAACCGCTCAACGGAAAAGGACCTGGGGGTGTTGATTGATGGAGCTGAATATGAGCCAGCTTGTGCCCAGGCAGCCGCGAAGGCCAGTGGCATTCTGGCCTGTATCACTGTGTCCAGGGCAGTGATTGTCACCTTGTACTGTGCACTGGCAAGGCTGCACCTCAAATCCTCTGTTCTGTTCTGGGCCCCTCAGTACAAGAGAGATACTGAGCTGCTGGAGGAGGTCCAGAAAAGGGCATCAAAGTTGATGAAGGGCCAGAAGCACGAGTCTGATGAGGAGTGGCTGAGGGAACTGGGGTTGTTTAGTCTGGGGAAGAGAAGGCTCAGAGGGGACCTTGTTGCTTTCTATACAACTACCTGAAAGAAGGTTGTAATGAGGTGGCAGCCAGTCTCTTCTCCCAAGTGACAAGCAACAGTACAAAAGGTAATGGTCTCAAGCTGTGCCAGAGAAATATTAAACTGGATATTAGGAAAAATTTTTTCACAGAGAGGGTGATCAGGGATTTGAACAGCCTACCCAGGGAAGTGCTAGAATCGCCATCTCTGGAAGTGTTCAGAAACCATATAGATGGGGCCCTCGGTGATATGGTTTAGTGGTGGTCTTGGCAGTCCTGGGGTAATAGTTGGACTTGACAATTTTAAAGGTCTTTTCCAACCTAGTTGACTCTGATTCTACGTGAAGTATCTGGTGGGTTTGCTGCTTCTCGACATTGCTGCCTGCCAATATAGCTTTAGGGTTTTTTAGTTAAAAAATGATAATGAAATGTTTTTATGGGCGTGTGAATTTGAATAATACCACTGGTTTTATTTTATTAACTACAATATGGACTAAAGAACTTGAAGATCATCAAACCATTTAATCACCTGGGGCATGTGTACAAGGATATTCATGCAAACCTAAAATAATGACAAAGGATCTGAGCCTTTGTAGACAAAAGCACTGTCATGTCTTCAGAAATAACTTCAGGTATTTAGAATAGTCCATACATTAAAAGTGTATTTTGTCTTAAATAATAAGAGTGAAGTGTTTAGTCTCTGAGAATTCCCTACTTTGTGTGGGACTGGTAAGGAATTAGGACCAGTTCTCACATGCTTCGTCTTTTTTCTTTCTAAAACCAAGTTGTGTAAATAATTAACATACTGTAGACTAGAGATCATAAAGTCGCAACAAATAGTTCATATAACAAACTTAGACTCTTTTCTGCTTCTTGAATTTCTGCAAGGGGATGGCCATTTACTCATGTAGAAATTCACTTAATCTTTTGCACTTTCTGGGTGGTTCTTGTTAATATTACTGACACAGTATTTCTCAAAGGGTGAGGGGGTCAAATTCTAGCTCTAATGCTAATACTCCATAAGTTTCGTTATTGAATTTGACACAGTGTTTCAGCAGTTTATTGAAAGTAGGCTTTGTGGTTTACTTGTCATGCATGACATTTGAATAATATACAGAATCAATTGACATGCTTAATAATAACAGTGCAATACATTTTTATAATGGCTGTTGCTAAAATACGTGTGTTTGCAACTTTCACTGGTGCATACTCTATTCTTATCTCCCTGAAATAAAGTGGTTTGTTTATTTGCAACACCTGGAGAGCTATGAGAAGGATATTGTAAAAGCCCATCTGGGCAAGAGAGCAGTAGAAATATAAATATAAATTATAGTGCTCAAAGGCCATATGCATGAAGTAAAACTGGAGGAGCTTTTGGGTATTTGGCCATATATTTTATAAAGGTGGTTTTTGCCTGCCTTGAAACAATAATGTTGCTAAGTTGGTTATAAATGATATGTGGTTCAGAAATGTAGCTCCTGACATTTTTCATTTGTTGTTTCACTCAAATGTTTTGTCTGCAGATGGTTTGAGCCTGTTGTTAACAAAAGATAAGCACTGAATCTTAAATTTTTATTTATAACTTTGAATAACATTGGTAGAAATCTTCCTACCCCACAAAAAGTCATTTAATATCTTTTCAGTCTCTTGGTCCTCAAGTTTTTAGGGTCAGATCTACACCAGTGTGGTTAATGGCAACTGCCTTCCACAGGATTTGGTGCCAGTAGTGTACCCTTTTGCCTCCCTTCCTTGGCTCTTTGTTTCTAAGGTCTTGTTCTCATCCCATGCTTGCTTTGTTCAACTGTGGTCTTTGGTCCTCAACTTGATTACAACACTTTTTTTTTTCCCCCCCCAAGAATTCATGTGTGAATCCAAATTGGATAGTTGGGTTTTATCTCCCAGATCCACATGATTCAATCAAGTGAACTTTTATTACATTTTTGGCTAGATTTTAGGATATTCCCTGGAGTTTGAGGATACTCTCTGGGTAATGGTGGCAAATCTTTCTTATAAAGTGGTTTTGGTTTTGGTCGGATTTTTTTTCTAATCCATTTTCATTCCTTTATTT
Source organism: Bolborhynchus lineola (assembly GCA_025448015.1). Classification (NCBI taxonomy): domain Eukaryota; kingdom Metazoa; phylum Chordata; class Aves; order Psittaciformes; family Psittacidae; genus Bolborhynchus; species Bolborhynchus lineola. The sequence goes on from JAOEHX010031981.1 coordinate 14,356, forward strand.
TCCTGTTTTCCAGTTGGCAAACATTTTAAATCCTGGGTGAATACTGAAGGCAGGCATGATGATCTTGTTTATGTGGTCTTTCAAACATGGAATAAACTCAGAAATTACATTTGCAAGCTCTCTGCTTCTGTGTGGAAAATGTTGCACTTCAACAAAAGTCTATAAAAATGTATTGGCGTAAGAAATGAAGGATACTTCAAAACAGCCTAAGCTTTCTCAACACTTGAGTTCAAATAGCCACAGGAATAATTATCCATATACTTGACACAACACTTGAAAGTGTGGTAACTCAGGGAATTATAAACTCTAGAAGAATAAAATGGGCAAAGAAACCTACAGTCAAAAAGAGAGAAGGAAAGAGAAAATTCTTTAAATGCCAAAAAAAAAAAAAAAATCTAAACCCTGAGATATTCTAATTTCCTGCTTTTAACTACAGCTGTACCTTTCTGCTACACAGAAAAGAGGGTAATTTTTTCTTTGAAAGGAAAGTACTTTAAAAAATCTCCCACATGAGCTTTACAATTTTATAATCTGCCAAGAATATTTTGCTTCTCTCTGTAATTTTTCAGCTTATTTGAAGCTAGCCTATGTGTTCTCACCAGCATCCAGGGTTTGTATTAACAGAAACAGCAGCAGATACTGTTGTAATGAAAGATCATAGAGGTGGAGAAATCTTTTGGGGTCATTTTAACGCTTTCGGAGTTGGAGGTTATTTTTATTATCTATATACATATATGTAAGTTACAGCTAAGGTCATCCACCACAAAACTAACACAGCCAATAAAGTGTTGTACACACTGAGTTTCTTTAGGTACATAACTTCCCTAATTTCAGTGTCAAAACAAACATTGTCTTCTAGTTTCTGTCCTCCAGACAACCTCATCTCCAGTGCTCCATTCTTGTCATAGCTTTAACACATGCTGAATGTAGATCTGCTGCTTTGGGTATGTTTAAATAAGAATATGCCAGCACTACTACTTGCAGAATATTTCAGAATTCCAGAAGGCACAATGAGTACATTTTCCCTTCTCATACTTTTCCTCTGTTCCTCTTATGGGTGCCCACATTTTGGTGTATATTTTGTCAAGTTTGTTGTGCTTCTTTCAGTTTCACCAGCAGATCCTGAAAAATAATGGTGGTGCGAATCAGAAACAGGGTGGCCTTTTGAGCCAGATGGCTGCTGAAAGCTAAGAGCAGTGGTTTTGGGAACTGTATTCCTAATGTGTCTGTCCTAAACTAAGGACTTTGTGTATTACCAGGACAGTAATTCTTTCCTTTGTACTTCTTTGTGTATCACGTGGGTCCAATTTGTATGTCTTTCACTAAGGAGCATGCCCAACATGCAATTCTTGAACATTCAAACAGGTCATTACTGAACAAAACAGCTAAAGGATACGTAAAATATCATGTGTCACTTGTGAAAGTCTACTCTAAGTCCTATTGAATTTAACAAAAGATTTAGTAACTTCTGTTAGTCTTGGACCTTCTACCTTTATATCACTAACTGTTTGGTTAGATTTCTAAGAGCTTTAACAGAAAATAAAAGCCATTTTTTACTACCTTTGTACTTGGTACCTTTGAAAATGTAAGGTTCTGTGATTTCATTGCTATGCTGACTGCATACTTCTTCACTCAGCAAACTAATGCAGATTTCCTTGTATTTTTAACTCTTCCCCTACTCGTTCCTTCTCCCCCCTCTCAGATGAGTGGGCTCCACAGTTACTGCATTTTTAGGTACATCAAGACCAATGATGTGTGAATACTTACATTGCTAAGAGCTCTAAATGTGTAATTGAGTTGGCTTGGGCACTTTTTGTCATAGCAGTGCTAATCAGTGCAAGCAAGCAATCTAAATATTTTCTTTGCTTTTCAGAAGACTTTTGCAGTCCAGACAGAGTTCAGTTTGGTTTTGTTTTTCCTGCAGCTATACTATTCTTAGCTACTTAGCTGATGGCTAATGCAGGTACATCTAGCCAGGCTTCAGCCTCAGCAGAGACTTCAGTGCAAGCAAGACACATTTGGCTATGAATGCTCCATCCCTGGCAGTGTTCAAGGCCAGGCTGGACACAGACTTGGGTGACATGGTTTAGTATGTAGTGTCCCTGCTCATGGCAGGGCGGTTGGAACTAGATCATCTCAAGGTCCTTTCCAACCCTAGCTATTCTATGATTCTATGACTTCAAAATGTTGTTCATGAACTTGGAGTTATATAATTTGACTACCTTCAGGATTAAGTGGAAAACCAGTTACTTTAGTTCACTGAAGTCCAAATGCAGCAATCTCTAAACACCATGTATCACTTAGACATTGTTGAAAAAATTTTAATGTCATTTAGGATGCTTTTCCACTCGTTCAGTAATGCTTCTTTTGGAAGGTCTTTTGGGTAGAGCCAGAAAGACAACAATTAACAAAATGACATTTATCAGCTTAACTTTTTCTTGAGTACATGCCTGTTCATTTCCTGCCTGCAATCTCTTTGACCTCCTACATTGTTCTACTGCTTTCTGCATATCTACAGAAAGCGTCTGCGTGACTCAGTGCCCAATGACAAGGTGTTTGCCAGCAACAAAACATGGAACTGAGGAGAGTCAATCAAATTTGCAAAGTACATTGACCAGCTAAATGGGGGGGATTTGAAGAAAGGAAGAAATAGTAAAAGAAACCCAGATCTTCATCCTTAGCTTTTAGGTATGTCTCAAGTAATCAGAAAGAAATGGAATTTCAAGGTGACAGTTTCCCTTTAAAATCCCTTAAAATGCGTTGTACATCAGCAATACTGAATTTGAATAGCATTTTCTTTCTTTTTTTTTCTTTTTCTTTTAAAGAGAAATATCTATTAATAGATCTCAATAACAACAATTGCTTACCAGTTTTTGCTTATGGCTTATCACAAGGCCATTCAAGAGGACTTGCGATAAATACGGTGAAGTTTATATAATTGCAAGCAGAAGCGAAGCTTTGCTTCAGGGTCTGCTACACCATCAAAGTCTGCAACAGCAAAAAAATAATGATGCAGTTCCAATGGCCTTCTTCTAAGGGGATGGGTGATCTTGTTTGACCTGACAAGATCCTCACTTTGGCAAGCAGGATAGGTTTGAATCAGAGCTCCTTGTGATTAATAGAGTGGTTTCACTTGTCTACACTGCAATAGACATTTCGATCTTAGTAATGTATTTTCAGTGGGATGGGATAATTACACTAAAATTAAATAATTTAACTCTTTTTTTCTCGTGTTATCTGCAGTTATATTTGTGCAAGCGTTCCAATGTAATATCATGGAAAATGATCACAGTGACAAAACAGCAGTCATACTGTATTGTTACCTTGTGCCATGGGATTTCAAGTAAACTGGAACTCTTTACAGTTTAGGAGAGCTGACAGTCTCCCTGAAATTACCATTTTAATTGAATTGATCATAAACGCTTTACTCTGGCTGTAATACTAGACTGAGGAGATTAAATCTATTTAGCCATAGTTTAGGGAAAGGGTGACCTTTTAGTGAGCTTTCTATAATTGAAAGGTTACTGATTTTTCTGACTGAAGCTTTATGCATGGAAATGTGATGTGAAATTATAATATTAGAAATGGCACTTTTGTTTAAACATGTAAATGTGGTTGGTAAATACACATTTATGTATCATTCTTATTTTTATGATTAAGCAATATTAATCTGAAATTATTATGTTTTATTTAAAAGTTTTAAATTTGGAATTTTTATTATTAGCATTGGGAAAAATACAAATGGCTGATACATACACAAAAAATGAACTTACTTTCAAAGGAATAAAGTTCCATGTCTTAATATACCAAGTGTTTTCTGGCCTCAGAACTTCCAGAGCCAATTCTTTTTTACTCTCAACTCTTCTGTCTTAAAATTCCTGGCAACCTAAACATTCTATAAGACCTTTTTTTCCTGCTGGCATGACCATCTCCTTTTATCATGCTCTTTGCTGCTTGTGGCCTTCAGCAACTCAAGCACAATGGAAAGCCCAAGCTGTTTCCTTCAGACTAGTTAAACTCAGACCATTACAACTGTGTTTGGTGTCATATTTGCAACCTTTTTCTTCATCTGTTACTTAGATTAACATCTTGATTTCATTTTTGTCATATTGGCTCTCTCAGATAACAGTACTCGACATTACAACTTGCTTTCTAATCTTTTCTCTTTTGTGGTTGACCTATTGCAGGAAGAATTCTGTACTTTTTACCTACCATTTTAGTAAGATTAATCTAATAGTTTTTTATTGGGGTGGAAAGACAGTCATAGTTAAAATGCAGAATGAGACTGACATCTCTTTGCAGCATCCTTCTAAGTACAAAACCCGGAGAAGGTTAAGCAGTGGAAAACAGGGTTAAAAATTAATACTTTGCTACCCTACTCAACAGCTTTCTTAGGTCTGTTGGTTTAGCAGGTATGCCTGCAAATGGATGTAGTGATTTGACAGTTCCAGACTAGTTTTCTTTTTTTGCCATTTTTTTTTTTTCAATTTAACAAGACTTATAATGGAAAATATACCTCTTCAAAGATTCCTAATGTTAACAGAGGTGTTTAAGAAGAATAAAACAGCACAAAAATATCTAGGCTTATCAATGCAAGCATTTTACTCCTCTTCTTAAGGCAGGAATTCTCCACTGATGCTGAAGCTTAGACCATAACTTGGACTGTATGGGCATCACAGCTGTGACTGATCATATGCAGCAACATACAAGCTTTCTTCTAGGACTGGAGTTCAGATATACAAAGAGTAAATACAACTACAACTGGGAAAGGATGGAAGCTATCAGGCATGTATATGCCAGCAAGAGGTTTCAAAACTCTGTGGTGACTTTATGAATGAGCATAAGGGAAACTTCCCTTCTGGTACAAAGCTGTCAAAATAGAATATCATTGAGATTTCAAGATGTAATTAAATGTTATGCCTCAAATGAGCAGATTGTAGCAGAGAGGGTTAACTGTGTCTTCCAACAAGTTATATGATAACTGAAAAAAAATATTGTCTGAGTTCCCTCTGGTTGCTAGTTGCATACACTACCAAGCCATAATTTCCTTTCTAATATATTTCTTCTATGCTTCAAGGTAAAACAACAGGATTATGACAAAGTCTCTTCTGGGATCTATGTAGTGAGGCTTGACTTTGATCTTCCTTTTCTCCTGCCCTGGGAGACCAAAAGCATTTTGCATATGGCCAATGAACAGGACTGAGGGGCTCAGAACTCCTGCATTGATCAAACAGAAGTTTGCTGAAAGGTCTGTGTTCTGTATTATTGAAACATTAAAAAGCACAGTGCAAGCTGTTTTGGGCTTGTAGTGGATGTGGCTTTGTGTCCTGGCCTGTTGGCTGAGTCTCGCATGGGATGAAATATCAGATGGCCTCTAGTTTGAATGTGACCTGTGCTGTTGAGTTATGTGACACAGACAGCTAAATTCCACAAGGCCTCTCTCCCCCCTCCCCCTTTTTTTGTCCATTACCCACACATAAACTGGTGATTAATATGGGAGATCCTAGTTTTTTTGAAATCTGTGCCTCCCTTAGAACTGTCCACAATGTCTGCTAAGGAAATAAAGGCATAAATTTCAAATAGATTTCCATTAGAGAAACCAATCTTGTCAATCAGAAGAGGTTGATAGCTAAGACTGCCTATTGAGGACCCCAGCTTACAGTTACAGAGTCTCCCTAAAGCAAAGTGCTTATCAGGCTTGGCTGGGTCAACGGCAGAAAAAAGCTGTGCTAAGCTCTGTGCATTAGAGATAAAATGAAATTAGGACTCTTCTGCAGTACAGTTAGCTTACTGAAACTACTACATACCAGGTTTCTTGGAACCGCTGAATTTATCATATTCTCTGCAATCAGAGCACAGCTTTCAAAGAGAAGAGCCTGGAAGGACAGTGCTGACCAAAATGCAGAAATAGAAGGTGTCTGTAGAAGGTAACCAGGGGTGGACATCTCCCGTGCATGGTCATGAACAATATCGGATTTATTCCACTAGAAAGTGACCTGAAGATCTATTAATTGTTTATCTCAGAGGCTTCTCGGGTAATTGAGTAAGGATATAGTTGGGAAAGATGAGGCTTTGCTGCAGACTTCCTCTGTAGGATTTTAATTTCCCTGAGCCAGTGCTCTTCCATAACTATTGGCTTTTTTCTTTTCATTTTGACTGGGGTATAGGAAGGAAAAGGAGACCTGAGAGTGTCTTTTGTTATATGTATTTCATGTAAACAAAGAGACCTTGTATTCACTGAGACCTGTAGGTGCTATCATCATGAAAATAAAACATAGAATCTCATTCATAATAGCCAACAAATAGACGGTACTTTTTGAAAAATTGAAGTTTTTCAGTTTGCTTCTGAAGAAGACCCAAAACCTGAATAGGCTTTGCTGTATCTACTGATAACTCTTTTGATTGATTTCTTTTTCATTTCCCATCTTTTTCTGTTATCTTTGTTTTGGAGTTTGAAAAGGCAATGTGGTTTTCCAAGAGGAATGGCTTTTATAATCTTAAATATCACCTTTTGGATGGATTTTATGTAGGCCATTAAATGTAAAAACTTTTTTTTAGACAGCAGTAGGAAAAACAGGTTGTTAAAAATATTTTGTCTTAAAAAGGGTACAAACACACGAGTTAGCCTGCCTTCCTCCCCCAAAAAAACAATTCCTATTAAGATACTAAGAAATTTCTTAGGCCAAACAGCTTTGCAGGGATACATTTGCTTTTCAATGCATGTGTCCCTCCCTGATCCAATTATTACTGAAAGTTTCAGAGGCAGAATTAATTACCAGTCTGCCACAGCACTCCTGACTCCTGGAGCTTCAGTAATGACTTGATTTTTGTAGAACAGATCTTATTACATGCAATGGGCAAGTCTAGACAAAACAACTTGGTGCAGCTCCTGAAAATGTTATTATCAACATCATCTCTGTGGCTGCAGACTTGCCAGATTTTAGGACTGTAAGCACAGAATGTAGAATTCAGACTATACCTGATTGTTTGGGGAAATGTCTTACATTTTTCACCTATCTCTAGCAATTACCATATTATCAAACAACCCCATGGACATCTTTCAGGTTAAAGAAAAAATATTAATGAAGGGAAGTCCGTGCCTGAAAAGTGGGTAGTGTTAGAATTTAATTTTCAAATTTGCAGCTTAACTCTGCATGAGAAATATTCAGACTTTTCATATGCTAAGGGTAATACCAATTGTGTTTTATCTCTTTAGTTACACATAGTCCCATGTATGGATTTAGTAGTGCTTTCTCAATCTAAATAATGGAGATTTTACTCCTTTTCAGTATGTATCAATATCTGATATTTTCCCTGAGGAAAAAAGTGCAATTTCTCAGACCTGTACAGTACTTCTATTTTCAGGGCCACATAATGCAAAGCAAAATGTTCTCTGTGGACTCAAGTCCTCTTTCAACAATTTTCTCATCTGTTCAAGATGTCATGTGTTTCCCATGACTTTCAGAAGGGTCATGATGCATGAGACATCAATAAGAATTTGCCTTAATCTGCATATTTCAGCACCCTGGAAGTACTGGAGACGGATTCCTCTTTGTCTGAGCAGTAGCACTGGGCAAACATCTGAGCAGAAGCAGTAAGGGAAGTATGAAGTCAAGAGCAGAAACCCCAGAAGTCTAAAGCAAGAAGCTTGTTGAGGATTCCCTGTTCAAATTCCTCCAACGATGCAGACAGCTTTCTAGGCAAGTTTCTAACTAGTATCATCAAATACCTTTGGGAATTGTCTACCTTTGATGTTTGGACGGGAATATAATCCTTTGCAGAAATGATACATAGAGAATAATATATAAAAGAAGGTTCACCATCCTTTGACCTTATTTTTCTAGGTATTCAATTATAATTAAAAGCTTTTGTATGTTTTCCAAATGATGAATAATTATTTGCAAGATACTGAAGTTGGGTATATTGTGAACAAATAAATTCAAAAGAAAAGAAAAGATAAGGTGAAAGTGTTGCTGCATAAGGAAGTTTTTGCTACAATATAAGTACTGTTCTCACACATCTATTTGCAACTTCTAGTAGCAAGTACAGTTTCAAATCCAAGGAATTCCTTAGAAAACCTTGGGGGAAATTTCTTCAATTAGTTATCTTAATATCAACTATAGGCTGCTTTCTAAATCTTACGCAGTTTGCGAGGGACTGATCTGAAATCAGACTCCACTGTCCATTGTCTCAAAGATTGGTCTGAGGAATTGAAACGGGACTCCACAGACCATTGTCTCAGAGATGGGTGGGAGGAGTTGAGATAAGACTCTTCCATCCTGGAAGAAGGGAGTGAGGAGCTGAACTGGGATTCCACGATCCATTGCCTGAGGGATGAGAGGGAAAGAGCTGAAACAAGACTCTTCTGTCCATTACCTCAAGGATTGGTGTTAGGTGTAATCCCAATAATTGCTGCAGATGCATGTGTGTGCAGACATGTGCAGCTGAAGAGCTGGCTGCAAGACCAGGGAGACCGGTATACTAGGAACGTGTAATAAGTGACATGAAGAGCAGAGGTGCTCCCCCCAGCTCTTTACAAAAGTGGAAAAGGTAATCACCAAGAGACACAAAACCAAGAGGCACATCACCAGGGAACCATTGCCATGAGGATGACTCCAGAAGGACACCTCCATGAGGACACTCTCTGACAATGACTACTATGGACCCTGAGGGACACCCTCCATAAGACATCGTCATGAGGGCAACTCTACGAGACACGCTCCATGAGGTACCTTCAAGGGGACTCCAGAAGGACGCCTCCATGAGGACACCCACTGCCGACAGACTCTTGGGGGACACTCTGCTCTGATACTACAAGACTACAAACTGTGAAGAACTCTCACTACCACTGATGACAGCAACAGATCCCCGGGACACCACTGGACCCAAATCCTTGCTTCATTTTCTACCTTTTTTCCAATCTGTCCTATTGCTATCCCCTTTATTACCATAATTTCCCTTTTTTACAATAACTGTCTTTTTGTAATTTATAATAAGCAAACTGTCTGATTACGGTACTTGACCTCGTTTGTGTCTTAATTTCACTCTTGGGATCATGAACTGGAATAACATCTGGCACTGGAGTTTTCCCTCCAATCGGACCCTGACACAGTTCCAGAGATCCCATAGCTCTGACTGTTGCAAAATTGATCTGCATTTCCTGAGGTAATTTGCTGAATAAGGCTTGATGCTCAAAAAAACCTCTTTCCTAAGAATATTAGTTGCCATATTGCAAGGACTTCTTTAAGGAGACTGTGTTCTGCTTTTGGCCATGCTGAGCCCTGACACTGATCCAAAGCAGGAACTGGACATTTATTTCAAAGAACTGCTCTTTAGTCTTGGGTAGCATAAGATATGTGCTGCATAAAACCATTGGAAAATGTTTGTAGCACCACAAAACACCCAGACACATTCAGTACATACAAATAAATTAAAAAAATGCAAGAAAATAAAAATAATAAGCACTTTAACTTAGGCTTAATCTTTAGAGTCAGGATACAGCATGTTGTTAAGTGCTTATGTAGAGTGAAATCTTATTTTTTAAGGCTCTGTGCAATAATCCAGCACTAGAATATATTATTTTTTCAGTTGCTCAGTGAGAAATAGCAATACACTGTAGAAGTATGATGGTAGCGATATACTATTCCTCCTTTCATTGTATTAATTAAATTTATCAAAAGCAGTTATCAGTGTGTCCATCGCCTCATATGATTAGCAGCAAAAATATACAATAGTGAATGGATCTAAGAAGAAAATAGGCTTCTGAGCTGTGGTTTACAAATTGAATCAATGTAGGTATATCCTAGGAAACCCAATCTGTTATGTCTCAGTTAATGAAACTGTTCTATACTTTGTGTTCATCATAAATACAGAGTTCATTTCCCTGGAACATAGTATTTCATTTTCATATCACTTTGATAGTACATAGACAGTAAGATCCAAATACTTTATTATGATTTACTCATTAGTGCCTGGACTGTTAATAGGTCACCTTTTTTGCAGACAAGCTTTAGCAGCAGTTTCTAGTTTCTTAACACCAGCATGCTGCTCTTGCTCATGTAAGTTTTTCTGGTCTTGCTGCAAAGAACACGTTCGGGTAGCTAGCTTTTCACTTTTTAACATGATGGTGGACTCCAGAATCTTTCTACCCCTTTCAAAAGAGCAGCTCCTGGGGAAGAAGGATAAAAGAAACCTTCTTATCTCTTTCTGCTGTCACCTTAACAAGATTGTCAGAAACTCTTTGCACAATAAAATTGGCTTGTACATATCCTGATGCCATCTTTTCAGCATCTTCTCCTGGACATAGGAACCTAATTTTCCAGTTTGACTACCTTAAGTTTAATTTTTTTTGAAGATGGTGGTGAAACACAGAGAAGGGATATCCTCAAGCTCAGGGTTATGAGATTAGCTACCTTTTATATTTCTTTTCTGTGACACTGCTGTAATTCTCTGTGAGTCTTTGGGACCTGTCCTGTCAGAGTATTGCTATTTTAATAAGCGATTTGAACTAAAAGACTTTCCAGCACCCAAGCATGGTGGAACAAATAATACTTTGCATCTTTACAGGAGTGACCAGTCTTCAATTTTCACAACCTACCATAACATTTTTCACTCATTTTCTCACCATAATTGTTACTTCAGTGGTAGCAATATCTCTAATAATTACAATTGGAAAAAAAAAAAAAAAAGATAGAACTATCCATTGTTGCCCTCTGGTTTCTAATTCTTGCCGAATAGTTTGGTTTTTGGCTTACTTCTCTGTGAACTGTGGAGTGCAGAGGTGGATTATGAGCTGTTTGAGAATGCACTTTGACATTTGCTGCTGTATTACAGGGCAGCATGTGTAAGATTACAACTGCTCTGTTAGCATAACACATTTTGGACAAAAGTCTTTGCAAATTGGTTATTTATTCTTAAAGCAGATATTAATGCTTATTTGTATGTACTTAGTGTTTGTGAGGCATACCTATAGACAAGTACTGTAATGCCAAACCTGTGGTAGGAAAGGACTCTGTTGTACTGTCTCTGTCCTAGAAACAGTGGCTGACATAAACATTAACTTCCATTGACATGTCTCCAGTGCTGCTAGACCTTATTGTCTGCTTTTCCATACCTTGTGCTTTAACATGTCTCTTATGCTTGAGGGGAATTTATTTTAACTATAAATTCATTCCTCATTTATTTTCATCTTTCAAGGTTTGCTCTCGTTTTTTTGTTTTTTTTTTTTTTTTTTTTTCTCAGGTGGATCTTGAGACCTGAACTTTTCAGTTTTAAAATAAAAAATTGATTACTGGGATGATCAGACATATCTAATATAAAACTTCGGGAAGTTGTTTGACATGACAAAAACCAAACAAACACAAAAAAAAAAAACCCGACAAAAAAACAAACCAAAAAAGAAACCCAACAAAATACCAAACCCAAATCTTTCTTGATGATAATTTGAAACCATTAGGTAGTGGCTACCCAATAATTTTTTGAAATAGTGTTCAAGTAAAAGCAGTGGAAAGCAGATAGCAGTGGAAGCAGGCTTTCCACACATTAAGTTATGCCTAATCTACTCCACTATGCACCAAAAGTAATATTCATACCTCTTCCATAAAAACTCTAAAATGGTTTAATCAGCTTCTCTCTGTTTTAATTTCTTACTCTTATTTGAGGCAAGGAGAGACTGTCAGTTGCTGCGCAGTGGCACTGTATGACTTTGTTAAATACATACTGAACTTCCCTTTCCATTGTGTCTCAGTTTACATACTATCATCTACTTGCTCCCTTCAGATTCTCAAAAAATAACATAAACTCAGACCATACAAAGCTGCTATGTTGCAGCCAGACAGGGAAGGATGGAAGCTGTCTTTGGAGTCATGAACTGGGCTTTCCACTGGTGTGGCAGCACTGTAGACTGTCAGACATAAGATATCAAATACAGAGCTTTTGAGGCCTCTTGTTTCACAAATACACAAAAGTGCTGATATGTTACCTTTATTATCAACAATAAAATGATTAAGTAAGGGGGGAGAGGAGAGATTGATGGGCATAACAGTAACTCATCTTAAATGTATATTTAATGCTGGTTAAAAGTCTGCATAGGAACTAATGAATTGCAGGCATATGTGTGTTGTGTGCCCAGTAAAATGGAACGGTTTAAATTATGCAGGATATGTCATCCTGTTGCCAAATATTTAACATCATTCCTACAGAAGAGAGACAACTCAGGGGATCCTTATTTAAACATTGGTAATCAAATCCTTTTTTCATCATGGCAAACTCTATTACCTAATTTGTGCCTGCCACATCTAGATCTTGCACACTAATTTGCAAAGAGGCAGCCTGGTGCTGGCTGACAAAACTTAGTGCTTCAAGAACAATTTGTGCTGTACCATAACTGGGTGTGTAAATCCAGGTCCATATAGATTGGCATTTGTTGATTATAATTGTTGTCTGTGTCTGCATATTTTATAGGGATTTACTGTTATTTCTTGTCCTGGTATTAAGAAAGAATATCTTTACTACTGAAAATACCCATTCTGACTCAAAAATAAAAATGTTAGAAATGCAGATATTTTCCATGAGATGAAAGTCACCCAGAGCCTTCCCATAGCTCTTTTGAAAGTAATGTTTTCAGCGCAAACTGGCTGATCTGTCTAATGGCTACAAATTGTTCCTGCCTGGAATGAATTTTATTTCCAATTCAGTATCTTTCAAAATTTATGGTTACTTGTCTGTAGCATTTTTTGCTTCTGTAAAATGCACAAAGAGAGCTATCCCAGTGCAATGTGCCCTCTCATAAGAATTATTAATTATTTTAGTCTTATTCTGGTCCCATTTTGATGTCCTAACAAGTAGTACACCATGCTGACCCCCTGTGTTTTGTCCAACTGAATGCATAGGGGTGCTGATAATTTAATAACAATGGGAAAGGAAAAAAGTATAAAGAAAGCAGTGAAAACCTTAGGCAGACAGGAGCTTTGATAGAAGTTTCAGTGGGAATTACAAATGAGGAGATAGAGCAGAATTTGTAATAAAGATCCACTATGCAGTATAAGTAACTGAACTTCCACCAACATATTTCAAACTTATTTCCACAGCAGTTGAAATTCCATAATGTTAATGCTGACCTTTACTATGTGGGAACATTAGGGGAAGATGTCTCTTGCTGTATTGTGAGGGCACAAAATGTGAGAGTTTGAGAGCATGATAGAAAGTTTTAGGAACTAATGGCAAGTTCAGTCTCCTCTATAAAGACTATTGCATGTTTGATATATGAATTATAAGATTGGATTCCAAAATTAAACCACTACAAAATTCTAATATATTTTTAGGCCATTTTGTTAAAATTCAGAATGGAAATGACTGAGATTACAATGGGGATGTATAGGTTAAAAGCATTATAGTAATTTTATGTACCTTGCACACTTTTGAATCTATAATTTCTGGAGAGGATATATGTAGCGTACACAAAAAGCAACTCAAGTTTGAAAATAATATTGGAGGCAAATCTGCCTATTAGGTAATAAATCCTAGACTTTCATATCTGATCCTTTTAGCAAAGAGCTACTAGAAAAATAAAAACTATCAGTGGACTTCATGTTGGTTGCTGATACAGTGTTACAGAGAATAGAATGCTGTATATTTTACTGAGCATTATACAATGTTTAGCGAACACACTATTAAGATAAATACAGAGCAATATTTGGGATATAGTCTTTTGGCTTCTGATCATTCTGCTTCAGGGATCACCTGTACTAATGGCAACAACAGCAACTTTATGATGACTGTGTCTGATATCTGTTAATTTGAATAAATTCTTCTTTATTCTTTTAATGATGTTCACCTTCTAATCATGAGTAACTTATTGGAAATACAAAATTTAAAATTTTCTCCCATTTTTTTTTCCATTTTTAGTTTTAGATCTCATGTTTCACTGCACTCCTTCCTCAGCACTTTTGTCCTTCACTTGAAGCCTTAAAGTTGTGTTTTCTGAAAGGGCAGGTGTATATAAATTAAATGTTAGTTTTTGGCTTTGAAGAAATTGGTTTGGGGTCAGTGACTAGACCTCTTCTGTCATTTTTCCCATCTTGTCCTTCCAACATTGTGCCTGACATATTACCTCTTTTTGTCTATTTTCTGTACCTCATTCCTCATGGTTGCTTTTACTTGCTCTCTTAATTTCCCATTCTTTGATTTGGTCTTTCATTTTTTTCCTTTTCATTCTGTTCATTTTGTCAACTTTACTCTTGCTGTACTACATAATTCCACATTTAGTTAATTCACTTTATGTTTGGTAAAGAAGAATGAAGCCTCTTAAACCTCATTTGCTGATACATTTGCTCTTATTTGCTACAAAAGCAGTGACTGCTGTTTCTCCCAGAAATTTTCTTTTATTCATCTCCTTTGCCATCCTTCCAGCCCTGCATGCTAAGATTGGTGTTTGCAAAAAAAGCTAGTGAATAAGGTGGAAGCTGGCCACTCAGATGCTCTTCACATCTTGGTGATGAAGCCCCAGGGAGCTAATTTACTGAATTAACAGCTGTGTAAGAAAACTGTGGTTTGAGAAGTAATCTTTCCTACCACTAGACATTCCAGTTTTACTTGAGATGTGCTCAAATTCCAGCTGTAATGCTCCATCTATGAATGACCTGCATGGAAACAAAGCCAGACAGAGGGAGCTGTCTGAGATTGGCAGAAGAACTTAGAATGCAAGAAAGGCACAATTTTCAAAGGACTTTTTCTTTTCCTGCATTCAGTAGCATTTTTGATCCAGGCAAATGAGGCCAGTTTTGGATCTGCATCTTGCAATGACAATATGCCACCAGTGGCTGTCTTCCTGTGGCAAAAGCAGAGAAAAAGTGACAGTTTGCACATATTTCTTATTGTAGCCTGAAGTACACTCAGTGATCTCTGGAATACTTTATCACTGTTTCAAGGACAGAAGGTATTACAGGATGAAATCAGATATCCCACTGTGCAATAGAATGGCTTTGACTTACTGGTAATGAGAGTAGAATTAAGTTCATTCTACTTAGTGGGTGTGAAATTAGCTCATTTGGTGTGACACCACTGCATTTTCTAGACAGTGTAAGAAAAATTTAGTTGAGAGGGACTATGAAGATAGAAACCATCAATAGTGGTATCTTGAAAAAATCAGATTTCTATTTGAAAAAAGCCCAGCATGCGACAATACCAACAGAAGTACCACATATATTGGTCCTTGATTTGAAACTAAACTGTTAATTGGTTATAATGTGGTGTTGAAAGAGATTAGAAGACTGAGGTTGGATACAGAATTTTCATTTTAATCACCAGGTATTTTCTTTCTGCTCTTACCTTTAAAAGAGAGAAGCTTGAGCTCTTTCAATAATTTCCATTATCTCTCCTTTCACTTTTGAGTTTAATACTTCCATGCTGTATGTGGCATTAAATGAAATAATTTCAGTAGTTGTATGTAGGCTATTTAATTCACATGGTAAGAAAATAAGGGTAAGATTGAACTCACCTGGAACAAACAAGCAAAAAAGCAAACTGCAAAGAATTTCTACTTTTATAAGAACATTAAGCCATACTGAGATATTAATTTAAGGATATTTCCACTGCATTTTTCCCCTAAAATATTCGTCTATATCTACACCCTGCTGAAGTGGCAAAGATCATGCTAAGAACAGTCTATGGTTTTTGTACTGGATTTGCTTGTTAAATCAGAAGTAAGTGATGTCAAACAGGAGCAAAATATTTTCAGAAGTCTTGACCAGCATATAAATTAACCCATATATAAATATAGTGTTGCAGAAGCTCTAGGAAAGAGCTACTGATGCTGTCTAGATTGCCTAACCACAAAGAAATATTCCTATCAGGAGACTAAATAAGGTATTTATATTTGGAGAACTCTCACACAGCTGAACAACACTTCCCTTAAATGGGATGAGGTCTTCTTCCTCTTTGTTATCTGCTCTCCATATGACAGAACTGTGCAGTTGGCTTTCAAAATCATTATGTGTCTGCCAAAATGTGTGTTATTTTAATTTACCTTTTGAGTTCTGAATCTTTCGGTTGTGGTGAGGTAATTTTCAAGCTTTCCTTCTCTACTGCAGAGTGTAGAAATACTTTTTTTCCTAATGAAAGCTGAGATTCTCCACTGTGAATCTACTCTGCAGATGAACCCTTAAAAGCCATAGAAATATTAGTGGGCTGATGATGATTTCAGCTCTTTGCAGCACTTCTTACCCACACAAAATCAACACCTTTTTAGATTCAAATGAGGATCAATATACACGTGAATGTGTGAGGTAAGTTTGCTTTTTTTTTCCTCACATACACTGAGGAGGAATGAAAGTCATTGTGATCGTTGGAAAGAAATTTAAAAAAAAAAAATTAAAAAAAGGAATTGCATGCTTTCTAGAAAGACTTCTTTCTTGCCCCCCTTTCTTAAGTCGCTAGTACCGCCAAGATCAATTATCAGAAATATGTTACATCAGGATTGAAGTGGATTGCTAACATAAAGGGAGACTTGTAGATGCCTCTCCTTCTGTTTTGCTGGTCTTGAGTGAGGAAGACACATGCTATCGATATCCCATGGCCTGTATTTTCAGTGGATGTAAGGCTACCCACAGGTGCTCATCTGCAGTAGGAGAACATCAAGAGTTCCCATTAAAATGTAATGCATCAGGGCCTAAAGGATTTGTAGAATAGGAGGGAACAGAAAGATCCCTTTCTTTTCTGAACATATTTTTTCATGTCTGAACATATGCTCTGCTGTCCTCCCAAATGCTGCAGTATTTTAAAATGTGTAGCTGATTCAATCTTGCATGGAAGTGCAGGCAAAAGATCTGCACTTAAAGAGAAACTGTAAATCATCAGATTAAGACAGGTCATCACCTGGCCTGATGGGAACATTTTGTTGTGAGCCGGTCTTCGTCACTGGCCCAAACAGTTCTGTTTGAAACAAAATAAGAAAGTGTGCAAGTGGATTGGTATCCATGGTTTTGGTTCTTTGGTTGCTTGGGTTTTTTTCATCAGTGTTGTGTTCTGACATTCAGTCAGGACTCAATTTTCTGAGCACATATTTCTGACTTTTGGACAAATAAGTATCTATTCCTCAACCTGTCATACTTCGTTTTGAGATTACATATTTTTCTTTTTTTTTGCCTTTCCTGGAAGTATGAGCAGCAGAGATATTAAATTCTGTTTAATTATGTGCATACATACATACATATCGCAGATTTCACCACAAACCTGGACATGTATCAGCCATCAGAAAAGACAGGACTATCTGTTTATCACAGATAGCACTGAGGCAAAACTGCCTGATAAATTCAATTAGTTACTTTCCACTTATTGTGAAGAGTCTGCTATGGCCCTGTATGTTTTTATTGCAGTTATATTTTCTTATTACAGAGATGGTATCAATTATTTTTGCTTTCTGAACACTGCTTAATGCAGCGAGATTTCCGGGACCAGTGACCGTAACTAGCACACTGCAATCAGGTTTTCACCAGAAAGATATCAGAAACCTGAAATATTATGTTGAATTTCTTTTGGCCAGACATTGTACATTTAGTTAATAAACCAATTATTTTGCACTTAGAAAACAATCCCCAAAAATCCAGCCCATAATGTATTGTTAGGTAGAATGGCCACAGGTGATGTCTTGTGCATTTCTGTGTTAGCAAGATGCTTTACCAAGGGTACATGGAGTGATGGACCCCAAGATGTTTTGGGGTTGCTAAGAAAACCTGTGCTTTGATGAAATGTGCTGGGAATGGCTGACTTTGGAGAGTTTGTCTCTTCAATGCCAGCACTGACAAAAGGCGAGCAGAAGCCCTAAATAGCTTAATTTTAAAATGTTTATGTAACCACACATTTATTTCTAGTGTGAACAAAGAAAGAAAATGGAAAGCTTCTTTTAGAAGAACTGAAAGGAGAATGAGGGGAAGTAATTAAGTTTTGAGAGGAGCATGTGTGTGTCAGGAACACCTGGTGCTTGAAGGACTAGCTGCACACACTTGTAGGGGGTGGTGCATTTTGCTGGCCAAGCACATAGCGTGTATCCATACTGGATCTGTGCAAAATCTGCTCTGAGTTAACAAAGAATAAAAATGAATGTTGTTTTTTTTAGATAAAAATGCTTGTAGGATTTAATCTGGCCATCTTTTTAACACAAGATTTAATGTTTTCCTTGGTTTTCATTTGTTGAGAATATTTCCCTCTGCTCTTCTTTTTTTCATGCTGAGAGTGCTGCTTGTAATGTGTTAAGTGCATAAATGTGCAGAATGCTGTTGAAGCTCAATGAATTCTAACACAGTTTTCCAAGTGTAGATTAGAAACAGAAAGAATCTGCTAAAAATTCTGTAAGGTCTCCAAAGACCATGAATAGATGATGTGTAAAATGGATGTTCTAAGGCAAAGTACCTTCAATCACACAGCATCTCGTAGCTCTTATCATCATATTATGGCTTATACTTGACAGCTAAAGTCTTCTCTGACATAGTTGGGGTTGAAATGCTTTCTCTAAAGTTATGTAGGTAAGGTGCAAAAATGAGTCATGGCCAAGGTATGTGCAGCAGTTGGATTCTTTCTCTGAAGTAAAATCTGTACGGTTTTTTGAGGCAGCATCACTTCAAATCACAGCAAAGACATTTTATTATAGTACATCTGTGAACAGGATGTTTAATGTTTGACATGTTTATTAAAAAAACTGAACACTGCACATTATCCATCTGCTGTGATTACTGTATAGGTAGGCAGTTGGGACTTTAAATGTAAAAATCTATGGGCTTCTGTGCAGCCCATCACTGCTGCCTCCAAAAACTCTCAATATTATCTCTTCACAGTCAGGCTTCTACTGTACTTCAAGGTGGTGTTGGCTTTTCCCTCCTTTCTAATTAAAAGGAACTGTTTGACATCTTGGTCTGAACCTGTTTGATAAAGTCTCTTCTGTATATCAAATTTCTTCTGTGCTTTGGAATATAAATTATCACAAAGCTCTGTAGCTTCTGAGCTCATTTATGCAGGAAAACTGTAGCTGGATTTCAGGATTAGGAGTGAATTTTAGTTGATGATAACTTTGGCGGCCGCTTCAGCTAAATTTGTTCATGTTGGTGATCAAGATTGAGCTCTCATCATTTCTAGAAGTATTGTATTTCAGAATAAAAGTGCTCAATAGAAGTATTAGTTAACCTAGCCTGCCCAGTGTTGGTTCCACAGAATGAGGTGAAGACCTGAACTCCATCACTTTTACTGTCCTGCTTCCTGCTTTATTCTGTTTTACCAAATGTTTTCTCTTGCTTTAGAATTTTATTTTAAAGCACAGAACTAGAAATGTTCCATCTCAATGGTATTTTCTATTGTTTAGATTTTGTTTTAATTAAACACTGTATTTTTATCCTCTTACTTTGCACTAAAACTGCTTGTTGAAATATTAGACCCAGCATTGCATAGCCCCCTTGTAATTTTCTGAACTCCCATTGCATCCAACTGTTGCTATGCAGTATCAAAAATTCAGGTAAAAAAACATCCAAATTTCTTCGGTTTTATGTAGCTAAAGCAGAAGTAAAAGGTAAAAGCTGCAAGAAGATCAATGAGATTACTTATTTAGTAGTCCAGAACACAAAGAGTATTCCTCAGACTATCATCCATCATTTCTGTTGCCTCAGGCAAAGAGGATGCTTCAAGCTTGCTTCTAATTTTACTGAGTATATTTAGTTTTCTGTATATCTTAACATCATTACTTGTTTCATTAATTCTTTGTGACTAAAAAGTAAAAATAATAAAATAGTCAAACTTTGTATTCAGCTGCAGGGTTGCATTTCAGACTGGTTGAACTGTCATTCAACTTACTTTCTGGGCTTTTTTGGTTTTGTCCAGATGCAGGTATGAAGAAAAAAGTCAGTATCATCTCCTGATTTGTATCTGTGACTTTTTGATTATCTCCAAATACCATTACGTTTTCTTTGATCTTTCCTGGAGAAAAATATGCTTCAATTATTTTTAATCAATATTTCTCTTTATTTTATTCTCTTTCCTGTATTTAAATTCTGCAAAAGGTTAAATTGTTGGAAGCAAGTTAGAGTAATTATAGTATCCCAGTCCTGGTATTCTGTAGGAGTCATAACTGCATATTTCTCTTGGTTACAGAGCAGCAAATTATATAGATACTCTTTGTCGCAACAAATTTTGCAGGTGAGATCCCAAGATAGTCACAGCAATGTTGAGTACTTGCAGTGAGCATCATGGGAAAATGCATGAGAGTCAAGTGGAGAGTAGTGTGTGAATCAGACTTACAAGTTTTTAATTTCAAACTGAAGCCACAGCACTACTATAACAGCGTAACAGAAGCAAATATTGAAGCATTTGTTTTGGTTTTGGTATTTTTTTTGTTTGTTTGCGGTGGGCTTTTTTGGTTTTTTTTTTTTTTTTTTTTTTTTTTTTTTTGGGTTTATTTGTGTTTGGTTGGGTTTCTTTTTTGCTTTCTGAGGGGGTGTTACTTTTACACAAAAGCACTTCTGCATAAAACAGTCAAGGCTTAATGATTTTCTCCCTCAGTTGCTACATCGCTGAGCTTTTTTAAAGTAACACATCAAACTCAAGAGACCTTTTTTAAAGCAGAATCTTAATTTTTCAGAGATCCTTAACAACTTGTATTTCTTCACTCTGAAAATATGGAAGGAAATTCATGACATTGCTCTAATACAAGAACAAATACGATTTGCTGAAATGGGAAAAAACCCAACGTATCTTTATAAGTAAGCTAACATAAAGCATTTGTAGATTCTGCAAGTAAAGTTTAAACTGAAAATTATGTTGGTAAGGAGTCATGTTAGGAAATGTGAAGGAATGAAACTTTAGTCCCAGCTATTGAGCTGCCTAAATATTTACTTACTGTACTTCAGAAAAGCTTTTTGCTTGAAACTATGATGGAATGCTTTTCAGTGCAATCTCCCAAGGGTCTTAACAGTAAAAGCGGAGTCTTCTTCTATGTGATGAATTACAGAAACTGGCACTTTTTTTTTTTTTATGCTGTGGAACTCTAATTCTTGTTTCTGTAAAAACAGATGAAAAAAAGGATCTGATGAAAATAAGCTGGATGTCACTACTAAAAAGGGGAAAGTTGGCTTGGAAAACCTCCTTTTGGATACTCAACCAAACTTTTCAGTTGCTGGTTCTAACATGATTACACATAATCTATTTCTGTTTGCCTAACTTTTAAGAAGTCCATCCAATGTTGTTGATATCTTATAATAACAATAACAAAATAATGAATTCTTAGTAGAATTAAAAGATCAGTTTGATACTTACTTTCCTTTCTGCTCCTTCAGCACATGGAATGAAATATTCTGGTTGTAGCTTATGTCATTGGCTCCAAAGAGAGGACTTGGACTGTATTTAAAATTCATTTGAACCTCATACAATTCAAAAGCTGTCTAGAATATTTGTGAAATAGTTTTAGTGTCATATATAAAATGATTTGGTGGATTAGCATATTATAAAACTGGACAGCTTCAGGTAGCACCCAATTCTAATTGGTGCATTCACAAATAATTTACATCTCTTGGACTTATACTTGGAAAATTCTTGTGTTACGATGTATGTAGCATATGTGTTTATATATGCTTGTACAGTTATATGGAAGACTGTTGCATTTTGAAAGCCTGTTGCAGTTTGTGATTTATCCTTTCACTGTACTATAGGGACATTCTGTGGAACTGGTAGATGCTTTAAAAATGGTCCTTGAATTTAATTCTACATGACAATAGCATTTGACCATCATTATGTTGTCTCTCCTTATATCCAAGTCTCTACAACTGATTTGCAAATGAAGTATTCTCTCATTTTCTGGACAGTGAAGCTAAGGTATTGTAAAGGGGTGGTGAGAGATCACAAGGTGGGTGGCCTATGTCATGCTCTTGATATACATTACTCTGTTCCACTCAGTGGATGTACTCTTTTTAAAAGTCTCACCATGCTGACAGAAAAGAAGTAGCATTATATTACAAAAAGCTGGGTGGAGGAATATGCTTTTATAACTAGAATAATGTTGACACTGCATATGTGATATGTTACTGATAGTCTTAGGTATAAATTAAGTTCTCCATTAGCAATGACAATTTTTTCAGTTTTTCACAAGTTCTGTATAACCATAATAAGTTTCTAGACACTAATTTATTAATCCTGCATTATTTACATTATCTCATACATGTATTTACCTTAGGGCTGATTTCCTTAATGGTTATATTTTTACTGAAGACAATGGATAGACAATCAGTGATTGGTAGAAGCAGTTTAAACCAGACTTCAGCTATTGTCAGAATCTCTCATATTTTATTTAGATGAAATTCCTCAAAATAAAATCTGTGTATGGGAAACATTAAAGTTGGCTTCTTATATGCATTTACCAAATATGTGAGAAGGACATAAGGAAAAGCTTTCAACTTTTGCTGTGCTGACAGTTGCTTTCATTGGAGGTCAGAGCCTTTCAGTGATCTGCCACTCTTCAATAGCTGTTCAAAGTGCCACAAAACCTGCCAGTTGAGCTTCCATTTAACAGTAAATGTTAATCTTACTTTTGCTCCACTGAACTCAGTAAAAAAACATTCTTTCATGGAGTAGGAGCAGGCTATGACCTCAATGCCCAAATCAAAAATTGATCTTTTGGTGCATTTTTTTGCAGTCTGTTGCTTTAGATCATATCTATATGTAACCCTTAATAAATTTACTATCGTAGTGTATAATCCAGACCTGACTGAAGAGTGGAATAAGAACTGGAACTCAGTTTGCCGTAAGATTCTTGTTGTTTGAAATACTTACTTCTCATATATTCAGGTTTCTGCAGCATGTTTCAGTTGTGAGAAAATCCAGGTCCATTATTCCTTTTGTGTATTTGACTTTCCACTCCACATTTTGCCACGCAGTAATGCTATGCACAGTGTGGAACAGCCCAGTCCAGAGTAGAAACAGAAAGAAATCACATCCTGCAGTTCAGGTCAAGAAATCCTGTAGCCTTTTTATAGCAGATGTTAACCCTCTGACCTCCTGGCCTCTCTTCACTTTGGAGTTGCATGGAATTTGCTGTATTCTCTCAAAATCTTCATGTCAGCTGAGGGAGCTGGCTCTTCAGATAATGGGATGGGACAAAAGGAAAGGTATTCAGACAGGCTGCACTCTGTATAGTATAGGTCCTCACTGTGTATGTTATGTCACTGACTTAAATTTCCTAACTTCATTCAGATGTGTATAGGCATAAAGAGATACCAGGCATTTGAGCAAGAGCAATACAAAGGATTAGATACCAGAAACTTCTGGATCTGCCTTTGACTTCTTTCGCCTGGCTTTTGTGGTTTATCTTCTCAATCTTAGTTGTGCAAAGCTGATAAATCTAGATAAGTCTAGGTGATAATCATAATTTTTAAAAACTGCTTTGTCATCACTTGGGTGGCACTCTAATCCAAAATACAGGAGAATTCCTCTGTAATCTAAAGGTAAATATGGACTTTATCCAAGATTACAATTACAAATCCTCATTTAGACCTAACAGAGTGTTACTACAAAGAAAAAGCTAATGACCTTGAAGTTTTATACTCCAAGCGTTTATAACTGGCTGCTTCTATTTCTGTGTGATTTCTGTATATGATAATATTTAGTGCCTCTTTTGTTGCATTGAGTAAATTATGACTGATAACCCTCACATATAGTATGTAACATTTCTTTCTATCATTACATAAATTACCTCAACATTTTTTGTGCTATCACTGATTTCTGACTCTTTCCTTATTAAGCACTACTGAGGACAATCAGTCAAGGAGTTGCATGATAGTGATGGGACTTTACAATGGTGAACTGACATAATTCTTATAAAATCGTTCCAGCTAAATATCTGCCTAGACATTTTTAGCACAGCAAGATGATTTTAGAGAGCCATTTTTCAGCTGAGTGTGGAACTTGTGCTATTTAAGGAGGAATAAACTCAAAGCACAATCAAGTTCAGTTATTACCTGTTCTTTGCACTATTGCTGGTCCTTGAGTTTTCCCAAGAGAAGGGTAAAATCAAGCTATTTCTGTTCTTGGAGGGTGGAGGCAGTGAGCAGTCTGTTCTGAAAGACTACACACAGAGAAAAAAGTGTCCTTTGGTTAAAATAGAACATGGATATTTACACTTATAGTTAAGGCCCATTGCTGGTTGAAAAAAAAAAGACCAATGTTTCTCCAGATAAGCCTCAAATCCTGCTCTGTAATGTTTTGGGAGGAATTACATGGTAATTTAGTCAGTTTTATGCTATCCTGTTGCCTTTGAACATACTTAGATCACATTGTTCATCTATTCTCTTCTGTCCTTTTTAGAGATAACAGGCTGTTGCAATGTTTATAAAATATGAGCCAGAATTTTACTGGTTTCAATGAAGAAAAGAGTGAAAGATTTCAGCTTTCTTTAGAAAGAAATGCTTTCTCCATAGGAATTGCTGACATCTTGAATTTAGTTTTCTTTGAAAGAAAATGAAAAGTTTTTAAATACAAAATAGACGTAGAATAAAAAATCCTTGGGAATGTCAGAATAGAATTTCAGAGAATGCTAACCTGCTATTTAAAACTAACATATCTACTTTGAATTAGCATTTTGAAACATTGGTTTTCATTTCAAACCTTCTTACTGAAATTTTTTTTAGCATTATTTACATTGTGGTTTATAGGTTATATTTTTGGTGCAGATTTCCACACAAAGCATTTCAACATCCATTACTGGGGACTGAAAAGCAACAGGATATGAGCCCTAGTTCCATTTAAGCACAGAGCCTTCAATGTCTGAATGTGTGTAATTTTAGTGATATAAATAGATATGTGGAGGTAGGCACCATGGTAGAGCTTTCCTTCATCTCCTAGTGTGAAGGGCATACAGCTTTGGAACTTTATTCCACAAATATGCATTAACTTGGAAGAAATTCATTTTAGCCTTGTCCCTTAGATTGAATTCTAATGAACAAGACTGAGGAACATACGATTTGACTGTACCTAGGAAAATGGCAGAATCATTTATATAGATTAATATAGAAAATTGATCTCTTGATGTATCAATAGATTGTTTTGAAAATGGAAAATAAGAAACTTTATAATTCTTTGACCACTTGTATCTCTGGCAAAGGCAGAAGCCAGACAATGACACAAATGTCTCATATTCTTATGATAGTATATATGTTGGGGTAATTTTTATTTTTTTTTTACTTCTAACCCAGTTTTTGTTTAATTTCTGAAATTTTACAAGAACTATCTTTTGTAACAAAAGTACAAAAAAGACCCACAGATCATTGATTTGATTTCAAAACTATTAACAGCTGTCTTGTTCTGTGCTTTTCTTCTGGAAGCCCAAAAGAATAAGAATTTAAAGATTATTTGTAATTAGTTTGTTGTAACTGAAATGTATATAAAAAATTCCCATTTAAGGGTGCTTATCATTGCAAATAGAGAAGTAATAATTATTTTTCATAACTTCTTGACCTAGTTAATCAAGTCTCTAACATTAGGAAAAGAGATTTCATTTTTAACTTGCACTTTACTTATCTCTTATGTCTATATATCAGGTGATTAATATTAAATATAGAGCTTATTCCTCCTTAGAGAAAACCAATATTGATTTTATCCACAGGATAATTTAATTTCCATTAGTATTTTACCTTCAGTAGATTCAGATTTTTTCCTGAGGTATAGAAAGAAATATTAGTTAAAGGAAATAAAGTTTTGTCCATGATAAATCAGGAAGTGCCACACATTTCCCTTTCATTGCAGAATTAACTGGAATATCACAATTGCTATGGATCAGACTTTAAATTCATGCTAGAATTTATTAGAAGACATAGTAAGTAATGTATGTCAGTTTGATGTCTTCTAAACTTTGTAGTTTTTGTAGAAGACTGGGAAATGCTTCAGTTAATCTTAAAATGTAAGAAACAATATGCAGGTTGTAGAGAAATAAAGTGTTAAAGCTGTTCAGTAAATTTTTGCTATAAAGAACTTTGAATTGTTTAATTTCTTAAGTATACGATACTGAAAACTTCAACAGTAATTATTTCTTTTAGAAGATGACTTTTGCATGGATACTTGTAGAAACTTAGCAGGATCTTACAAGAATAGTTGAGCATAACACATATAGGATGATTGACAGTGTCAACTGTTTGTGTTAATGATGCAGCCTTAATTGTGCAACTCACACATAAGATATTGTGTGAGGGTCAATTCAGCCTAATAAATTTTGACCTAGGAATATTAGAGATAGAGTTTCTCTCCATAAAAAAGGAGGCACATGGTGTATCGCTGAAGCACAGCTCTGAAAGAAATTCCCTCTTAATTATAATTCTTCCTAAGTAAGCAATTTTTACAGGTGAACTTCACACAGGTTTGAAACGTTCCTGAAAACTTTGGCTATATAGTTTTTTCTTCCTTTTCACAGCACAAAAAAGATTCTTCCTTCCCCACAGCTCTTATCCTGGAATGAACACCCCTTACTGACTAAATCTCCCTAAATTTCAATCAACCAGGCTAGTATTTGGTTTAGGTAAGAGCCACCCAATCTGAATAGAAAATTATAAACAATACCAAAGAAAACTGGCGTAGTGCTGCCAGATGAATCATCATATTGTCTCAGCCTGTGGACCTGCACAATTTTCAAAGAAGTAAAACTCAGGGGAAATCTGAATTTACAATATTATCTAATCTGGAAAAAAAAAAAAAAAAAAAAAAAAAAAACCCAAAAAAACCAACAACAACAAAAAACCACAAAAAAAACCACGCGTGTTTTTTTGTAAAAACTGTACAAAATCTCTGGTCTTGTATTCTGGAAAATAAATGTTATTCTACAAGAATGAAGGAAGAAAACCAATTTTTACTCTTTTACTCCAAAGATTCTGTGCCAGTAGATTAAAATGTGATTGATTTCTTAATATTTCATTTGCCAGGATGTTTGACCGACATGATCAGAATCACATGTCTCCTTTAATGCTTTATTTCATGAGCACTTATCAGCAATTGCTGTCTCTAAAATGTCTTACGTATGCTTGTTAAGACTGACAGTAAGTCCTCTGTTGGTTCAGGAACTAGAAGTATTTGTTCACGTTTGAAGATTAAAAATTGGTTAAGTTTGTCATTTAAAAGAAAAAGGAATCCTCCTCTCTCCAGTATATTTCAACCTTCAAACATAAGTCACTCCTTGGTGTGTGATAGTTTTAAAGTTTTACTTATAGGTATCATTTCAAAGACTGTTAGACTAGCAACTCCAGATCTTGGAAAATACTGCAAAGGTTTAACTGAAACAATATAACCTAAATTTAGCAACTGATTGTCATTCAGAGTGTAGCTGCGCACCTGGCTTCAGTATAGTATTTGGAGAGGTCATGTACCTGTAAATGGCCAGAAAGTATCAAAAAGCTTTAGGCTGGGTGAATTGATCTTCGTGAGAAGCCCTGCTGCAGAGGCTGAAAACTCACCGCTACCTGAGCAAGGCTGCAAGTAGCTGCACTGTGTACTAACTCTGCTCAGCTACAGCAAGGGATTTTGTTGCATCCCACTGGCCCTAGACCTGAGTCATAAATGCAGTAGTGCTCCTTTCTGTGGTTACCACATGCCATCTGTGTGACAGTCACAGGTGGTGGAGACTGTTGGTCAGTCATGGTCTGAGGCTGAGAGCCAGGGGAAGGAACATGGGCACCAATATGTCCTTTGTGTGATTCTTGAGGTGGTTTACATGTATATGCTTGCTTTTCTTGTGGCACAGAGCTGGAGATCTGTGACACAGTTGTAATTCATTAATGCTTGTTAAAAGCGACTCATAAGCCAAGAACATTAATATTAAAGGCTATTTGTAAAAGCAGGTACTGCCTTGAGAAAGAGGAGCTTACCTCTACTCCAGGACCTAAAGGAAAAGCTTGAGGAAAAGCTATCACTTTTATTTCTTACAAAAAATATTGGATTTTATACAAGTCAGTGGTTCTCAGCAAAAGCTGTGAAGAAGAAAGTTGGAGAGAGTGATCTTCTAAAGCAGAGACAGTTTCCAGGCTATCAGCAGTGGATCTATAGAGGTTTTGGTCTTCCTCCTTCTGACAGTTGTCTGTACCAAATAATTGGTTTATCTACCCTTTTTGCTACAGAATGAGGTGAAACTTCAGGAAGTAAACTGAATTTGGTGGAACAGGGCAAGAAGTTTAGACACAAAGAGGGGATCTTTGGCAATAACAATGAAAGGGCTAATTACTGTCTCTTCATGAAAGTGGTCATTGATAAGTCTGTAGCTTATCAGACACATTTAAAATTATGTGTTCCATTTTAAACTGACAGTGTTAAACAAAGGGGATCAGACATGAATCTCATTTTGGTGTCTGGTTGTTGGATGATGTATCTGGTCTTCCTGTATCAATCTGCATATTTTATTTTAGTAAACAATGAGGATTATAAAATAATTTTAATAAACTTTGTGAACATGACGGATTTGAGAACAAGCTGTGCCCAGTATAATGTAAATGATTTGTCAAGTGTAGTGTTGTCCTGGACCAGACCTTATAATATTTCTCACAATAAACAAATATCTATCTGTAACTTGTGACCCAAAACTAGTTCTATGTACTTTCACAAGTGGGAACTATAAGCAGTTCTCCTTGGTATATTTCTGAGCAGATGAGATGGAGCAGCTTTGGAAATGAGGTGCT
>JAOEHX010031987.1:0-28100 GCA_025448015.1 Bolborhynchus lineola
AGTCAGCTCCTCGCGTCCGCTGAGCTGCGGGCCCTGGACGAGCCCTGTCGAGGACCTGAGGCTCCCTCGGTGGCTGTCGCCGCTTTGAGTTAAAGCCCCCGGACGCTGAGCTTCCCCCGATCAGGTGTTGAAGACGTCTTTTCTCGAGCTATTCACCTCACCTTTTCTCCCAGAAATCATTGGAATAGAATATGAAGCAGCTCAGTTCGTGGCAAGGCTGATAATCCTAAATGCCTTGAAGCTACACATAAGTAGGTGCAATATGCATAAGAATACCACTAGTAAACGTAGTGATTTGGCTACTTGTACGGGACTAGTGGTCAGAAGTGCAAACACCCCATTTCCTGCATCATCTGGTTGGTCTTAATGAATAAAAATTAAGATTAACTCTGTTCTTTGGTTTGTTGAGTAGTGAGAAGTCAGTATGTTTAGAAGACCAACTGGATATGAATAAATTGAATTTACTTATGTTTTACCATCAACTAAACTGCAATTAAATGTACTGTGAAAATTGGATACAGCCTTACATGGGAAAATCAATCCTGCATATCATGCCAAAACAAGATCTGAGAATGGATTTCCATTCCTAAAAGAATTGGAATATATATATATAAAATGCATAATGTAGTAGGATATATGACATATATGTAATATGTGTGTCAGCTATATAACTGACAAGAAATGACAGACAAAACATCTCCCTAGAAACAACTGCAAACCTTGCAAAACTTATGTTGGACTGTGCTAAAATCGGGAAGAAGGGGCTCAGAAATATCCTCTCTTTTCCACAGTGCTTTCTGCCCTGTTTGTCACCTTTAGTAACAGATGCACGCTGTTCCTCTGTGCCACCTCCATCCCACCACCATGTCACCTGCTTCAAATACCACACAAAATCCTCCCTTTTGAGTTGCCCAGGTGGTCTCCAGAAGTATCCTCCAGTGTTCCAGAGTGGTATCTGATCCATTTTGCTGGCAGTATAACCAGCTCCACCCATCTCTCCCAGAATCTTCTTTCTTCTGAGGATTTCTCTGGATTCCCTTGGATTTTCTCCTACTCTACCTTGCCCCTTCTGTGCTTCCCTGCTCTTCCTTATACATGGTGATTTCTCTTGTGGTGTGAGTTACTCTGCAGCGGCAGGTCCATGTGCCAGTTGCCCTGGGGTCAACACTGCCATGAAAGGTGGGAGAAGGGTCAGAACCTCACTGGTGGATGAAGGAGTGAGGAGATGGGAAAGAACAGCTGGAGTAATGGGGAGAGCCAAGCTTGAACTAATATAAACTGCTGCAGAACCTATTCAAAATCTCAGTCTTCTCACAACACCCTCAAGCACCTCATGCAGCCAAAACTGCTGACTGTTTTCCGCACTGGGGAAGTCACATTGATCATCTGTAATTCATGTTTACGTGAAAGTTATTTACTCAGATGCAAAATACAGAGCTCATTAAATAATTCTTTATCACATGTAACTTTGTGGAGCAGAGGAAAATTTGGCAGCTACATTGCTGTTTCTACCTAAGTGGCTAGGACATAATGCATTGGCATTCAGCTGAAGCAATCAGTTTGAGAAATTTTGTATTGAATGTATTTTGAAGAGTAATTAAGCTTCCTACAGTAAGCAAGGCTTGTTAAATTGGGTGTTACAACTTGTTACTTAAAGCAGATAATGCTATATTGTTTTAAACAGCCTGTTTTATCTTCCCTAAAGAATGAGATTATCTCTTCTGTCTTGTTCTTCCCAGTCTCTCATGAAATACACTTGTGTGTGTGTCCCTCAATGTTTTTCATGTGGCCTCCCATAGTAATGCCCAGATCTGTAGCTGTCAGAGCAGCAGCGAGACAATAAACAGTAATGATACTCTTCCATTTCTCAGTGTCCACTCTGTCACTCTTGTTCACATAATTTCTCTTGTTACTGGAAATATGGGACTGCTTACCTGCAAGGCACTACTCAACCAAGTAAGAACAGCAAAAGCACTGAGACAAGAGTAAAATACCACTGCCATTATTAAAGTGAGAAGACAGAGTCCTGTGTACTTTACATGGCTAACTTGGTTAGTCAGGACAGAGAGAATAAAAGCTTAAGTCTCTTGATGAACAGGGATTTGCTGTAACCTCCATATCTCATGATTTGTTTATCCAACTGCAATGACCGGGACTTATGCTTTGGTCCAGGACCAGAGTGTATGTAAACACCAAGCAAAATGAACTTCACTGCTTCTCCTACGAAACGTTTGCCGCTTTGGTATAATGATATGTTAATATGATTAAAATTTTCTCTGTAATTGGAATTTACATTATGGAACACCTCAAAGCATAAATGACACTGTTCTTGATACCATGCAAATATGTATCACTTAAACGTCCATTATTTGCAAGTCCCAAAGGAGCAGTTGAGTCAAGTAAGCTAATTCTTCTGAGCAGGATTAGTATATCCCATGAGAAGCCATGTCACATTACAACTAATCTCTTATTTTTTTCTAAAAATGCAGTCCCTGTGGTTTCTACGTAGCATATATGATCCATTTTCTTATATTTCAGCCCTGGGATAGCAGTCACTAGGGAGGATTTTTAATCTCATGACTTTTATTAAAACATAACAGCAGAAGCATAAACCACATTATTGCTGAAGGAAGCTGGTCTGAGGAGCTGTATTCCCACATGCATAAGTGAATTACAAGTTAATCTATGTGCAAAAGAGTTTTTGTGATCTCTGTCTGCCTTCTGTGATTTCAACTCTCCCTCAGAAAATGAACCAAACAACACTACAAAAACATATTTTTCCACTGTCAAATATTTCTCATTTTTAGACAGAGTCCCTTGGCACCTCAGTTACTTCTTTTTCATTCTTCAAGTGGATTACTGGTCACTTAGGCAACAGGCACAATTCCCAATGAGTGAACAGATTTGCTATGAAAACCTGCCAGCCAGTCAGTGAGCAAGTGACATCCATGACTGGGAAAAGAAATTTCCACATGATCTCCACTATTTGCAGTTTGACAGAGGCTGTTAAACCGGGGAAGATCTGAAAAATTGTGCAAGATTATCAACAGACTAAGGCAGGCACTGTGTGCAGCAGTTCTCAGTGTGACTGTTTATCATCATGCTAAGCTTTTCTGAATTGTAGAAGTGACCCGAGATGAAACAGGCATCCTCTTCGGCAATTTGCATGCTTGCCTGACTAACCATTCATTATGCTTGGTTACTCTAGAAACTGTTTGAGCAAATAATGCAGCATGTTCCATTTTTTTGCACTATTGAGAAGGTGGTGATATTTTGGTTCCAATGCATGTTTGCATATGAAATAGGATTTTCTTTGCAGGATCCCCATTTTCAAAAGAGAAGCTAAATTCTGTAAGAAAGTATGAATGCAAGCTCCCTGAGGAGAAAGGTAGTTAGGTTTCTTTCTGGTTTTGGTTTTCAGCAGGATTACCTATATCTTGGTATAATCTGTCCCCTGATTTTTTTCTGCATAGCCTGAAGGGTCAGATACTGTTATAATGGCTGCCACAGCATAAGATGAGAGGTGCTGTAGTGAGCCCTGTTGAGTACAGTAGCATATGGTAGGTTTGCACAATGTCTTCTTGTGGCTCCTTTTCCCCTCAATCCTCTCTGACAACTGGGCGTTCAAACAGGCACCTTCCCTATTTTGCCCTTGTTATGGTTCTGGTTAGAAATATCATTGACCTAATTTTGCTAATGGCTGGAAAGTGGGACATTCTGGACTCTCGTGAGATTACCTTTGGTGAATGCATTGGGAGTACTGCTTCAGTGCACTCTTATATCTTCGCAATGAGTTTACCACTAAATGTTCATTTCATAAAATGAAAACTATAATTCTAACTGTCATAGCCAAGATATTTCACCAAAATTCATGTTTCCAGAAGTCTGAAATTTAGCTATGGTCTATGCAAAACTGAGTCTTGATAGTTTTTTTACAATTGCCTCTTCTGTAACTTCACCTTTCACTGCTGCTTTTAGGAGGAAGCTCTTGATATCAAAGAGGTCTTGGTTTCGCCAGGATCACAATATCGCTTGACTTTTCTTCTTTCAACAAATAAGGTTAATAGCATGAATGGCTGTTAGGGATTATGTACAACTTGTCTTCTTCGTTTTCCATGGTCTTCAAAGATTGCTCAGTCAGTGTGTCACCACTGTGACTGCAAAAGTCTGAAAACTTCGATTCTTTAAGATTCATCAAGAATGCACAACCACTGTTTTTTAGCTCACACTTGTGCTGACTGGTAATGAAATTTGAGTCACATGCTCAGAGGGAGAATGGTCTCCAACTTCCACAGAGGAGCCTGTGACCCTGCATGAAATCTAATGCAAAGGCTACAGTCTTGACTACTTGTGTTGCTTCTCTCTAATCTAACATCAGTGACAGTTTAGGTGTGCTTAAATATGTAACCATTTAATATATAGATTTGTGTAATCCAGTTGCATTTCTGAGCACAGAGAAAAGATTACATTAAATAAGAGGTAACCAAGAAATATCAAAAGGCCATCTGGACTCATGAGATTCTGAAACTCTGAATGTGGATAGTTATACACCAAGGAAAAAACATTCCTCCACTGAAATTCCCATAGACTACAGTCTCTTGGGAATTTTCTGAGTTGTGTTTTACCTGTGAGAATTTCCCTTCAAACTGAAATGTGTTTCTCTTTAGCCTCCACTGGAAGCCAACATGTAGCAACACCTCTGAAAGCACCATGATTTGGGAAAAGATTTTCAAACTAGCTAAATGCCTAATTTGTCCTGGATTCTTTAGGAGATAGATTCCCAAATAACTTTAAAAACCTCAACCTTATACTGTCTTTTCTTTTGAGGAGAGTAGAGAAATCCAGCAGAGAACCACTTCATGCAGATGAAAAAGTTGCATTTATGTAGGGGTCAGGAAAAAATATCAAGGGAATCCTTGATATTGAAGAAGGAGTTCAGAAAATGTGAAGCGCAGTAAGAACATTCCAAAAAGCATTATTAAATGATTAAAAGCCTGTGATGTCTGTGCCATAGCTTATATAGACCAAAAGAAAAAACTTCTTTATCATTTTCCACCCATTTTTTCCAGTGGCTTTGTACCAAACCCTCCCAAAATATTTAAAAACATGAGCCTCAGAATTGCTCCTAGTCTCTGTTACAGCCCCCAGAGACTGACAGAAATCTTCAGAAAGTGTGATCCTCTAAGAAATAAAAAAGAAAAAGAAAAACACACAGAAAACATGATGTGAAAGTTTTACAGTAAGAGGATAATAATTATGTTGAGTAATACCCACTGTGTGCTAGACACTTCACTAGATACTTCATAGGGAGGAAAGCCTTTGCTCCAAGGAGCTCACAGTCTCATGACTGCAAATTCAACCTTAATGTTTTATTTATTTCTTTTGTTTTGAGTCTTACTGTGACTTTAAACCTTTTCTCAGCACAGCTGAAGATCTGGAGTTTGAAGTATATAAGTATGTATTTGAATGATAACAGTGCTTTTAGTCTAAAGACTTTATCTCAAGACATTTGATAATAATTACTCTATAAATAAATATCAGAGTACTAGATACATGCAAGCAATTTAATCTGAATGATTAATTTGTGGGTTTAGTTAATTAAACTTCCCTGTCCAAGCAATGCCTTGCCTATATTAGAATATGAAAAAAAAAAAAAAAAAAAAGAATAGCAGGACAAAATAGCATTAATTCTAGGACCTGGCTTTTCATGACGCTGACTCAGAGCAGTTGACCACACTGGAAAACCAGGGCCAGAGCATGCTTTGAAGGAACTCTGTAATGCTAAAGGGGAAAAACATCTGTATGCTGGTATTTCATAGTGTTGAACACAAAACTGCCCTCTGGGGTATTGTTAAGTTGGAGACAAACACATTCACATCTTTGCTCTCATACAGCAGGGAGCATGTGTTTTGGTTCAGGACCTTATGCCTTTTTGTGTTTGCTGTTTAAAAGAGGAATGACAGTGCGTGTTAAAGTATTAAAATAATTTGGATCATGCTGTCTCCTCCTCTTAAATAAAACTTTAGTCTTGTTTCACCTGCTTCCAAGTATCCATGCAAGAACTGTGTCAGTATACACAGCACATATTGAGAATGGTGTGCAACCATAATAAAGGACGACAATGGCAACATTCAGGATCATCAAACAATAGTGACTGCAGCTTTGTCTCTATATGGTAGCTCATAGAGTAGAAAGTAAGATTCTCGGAATGACAGCAATGTCACCAAATAGGTACTCAACATTAAAAGTGGCCCCTATGCCTAACAGTGGTCCCCAGTAGACGGATTCCTTCTCAAGTATGTATTCCAGACAAATCCATAAACTTAAAACATAAGACTGAACTGCAGGCACGGAATTAAAAGCGGTCCTGCTGCAGAAGAATATCTAAAAATATCTCACCAAAGCCTCAAGAAAAGCTCTACATTGCCTTAGAAAGAGTGCAAGCCATCCCTGTGTTACTCAGTTTCTAGAGCCCAATGCTCAGTTCCTGACTTTTACTTGGGTACCTTAGACCTATTCTAAAAAACCATAGAACCATGGGTGGCCCCTATCAGAAAGGTATGGAAAGAAAGTGCTGGTACAGTGTCATGATGCCCTTAGCATGCCCTGTGCAGCACCAGTGTCCCTGGAGCTGTGAGAACTGTGGTTCTCTGAACAATAACCCTAAACCTTATCTGCATGAAATACTGAAGATGAGGCTTAGGTCACGCAGCACTGTTGGTAGTCCAGATGAAAAAGGTGTGAAAGGGCAGTACTGGTGCAGTGCCGTGCTCTCTTTGATATGCCTTTGCAGCACCAGTGTCCCTGAAGTAGTGGGATTTGTGGATCTCCGAACTCTTCACACTAAACCTAATCTGATTGGATCTGAGGCTGAGGTTACCAAAACCATGAGTGGCCCAGCTGGGAAAGGTGTGGAAGGAGCAATGTGGGTGCAGTGCCTTGCACCCATTGGCATGCTTTTGAAGCACGTTTGTCCCTGGAGCTGAGGGCTTTGTGGGTAGCTAAACCCAAACCCTAATATGGATGGATTTTCGGCTTCAAGTGCATATTGCCATGAGTGGTCCAGATAGGAAAGGTGTTGAAGCAACAACATTGTTTCAGTGCCGTGCTCTCCTTGGCATTCCTCTTGCAGCCCCGGTGTCCCTAAAGCTGAAGGCTTTGTGGATATCTGAACCCTAACCCTAAGTGTAATTCTAACCCTGATCCAGATGGATCTGCCACCTTATGTGCACATTTCCATGAGTGGTCCACGTTGGAAAGGTGTGGAAGGGGAAATGTTTGTGCAGTGCTGTGCTCTCCTTGTTACGACTTTTGGAGCACCAGTATTACTGGAGCTGAGGGATTTGTGGATCTCTGTGTGAGGGAAACCATGTTGGTTTTGCATTGGGGATGGGGCTTTGTAATATTAAGGCTTTACAATATTAGAGCTTTAAGATCAATATTAAAGCTTTGCAGTATTAAGATTTTCCAACACTGGGACTCAGGCTAAGTTACTAAGAAAACAAAACAAAGGTTTTGAGATACTGTAACTTTAAAAGACACATTCTGTTGTTAAAGACAGTATTATCTCTAGGTGAAGATCACACTCTGTGGTTAAAAAGAATGCTATCTTTGTGTAACCTGTGAAACTAAGCAGGTGCAAGCTGGTTAAACAGTAAATTGAGGTACCACATGTCTGCAAGAGAGTTATGAAATTGAACCATAAAAGGAGATTATTAAATAAGAGAAAGAAGAGTACAAAATTGAGAAAAGGGAGATGTGAACAGAGGCAGAAGAATTAGCATGTAGGTTATACACATTGGATAGGCTGTAAACCTTGGAGTACCCAACCAATAGGGAAACAAGGGAGGCAACTTGCAGACGGGATAGGAAATATGAATCATAGTTCTGATTTTGTTCTGTGTGTCTACCTGCTAGGACACTCGTTTTTGCAAAAAGTTAAATAAATAGCTGCTTTACTGCTGTATCTACCCTGAGATTTTACAAGAAAAGATTTAGCTAAGGACCATTTCTCACAATCTGGGGACTTGTCAGGGATCAAGACATTGTTGAGGGGACCTCCACCACCGAAGGATGGGGAGATGCATCCCATTGATTCAAATGGCCTCATGCAGAGTCAACAGGGGTTGGCTAAATCTGACTACTGACTAAATCCTGAGACCATTTTTATAAGGTAGACCCAGTGAACCAGAGGGAGAAAAAGAGATAGAGGAAAAAGTAGCCACCAATTCAGCAACCAGGCAAATCTGTGCACAGACTAAGGTAAGAATATTGGACTGTAAGTATTACCTTAGTGAATGGGACATTCTGAGAGACTTGAGTGTGGGTGTCTAAGATGTACAAATAAGTACAAAGCAAGTGTGGACTCTGGATCCATGTTTCTGTTATTCCAGGAAGAATACAGCTGGAAAAGGACAAAGTGTAAGGACTTGTGAAAAGGAAGTCTTGGGAAACAGAATGGGGCCTAAAAAAAATAGGCCTAAGGAAAACAGAGGGGATGAGGGAAATCATCCCTGGAGCAACATTCCTCCAGAAAGTCTCTTAGGGAGGACGTTAAAAAATAAAACAAAACTGGAAAGATGTATTATACAAAAGGAAAAGATGGGAAAAAGATGATATAGTACTGTTGTTTTATATCGACAAAGAAAAGCACTCAACCACTGGCCATTTTTTGACCAAAGTATGGGGCTGAGGAAACATAAGAATGTCAGGCTTTAAATCTTTATATAAATGTCAATGGGTGATAGATTAAAACTTAATAAGATGAAGTCCAGGTTAAATAGATATAAGGAAGGAGTTCTTTACCATGAGGGTGGTGAGAAACTACAAAAGGTTGCCCAAAGAAGTGATAAATGTGCTACTCCTGGCAGTGTTCAAGGCCAGGTTGGAAGGAATCTTGGGTGACATGGTTTAGTGTGTGAAATCCCTCCCTATAGCAGGAGGGTTGGAATTAGATGATCTTAAGGTCCATTTCTCACAAGAGGAGCCTCATTGTGCACCAGATACATTCAGATTAGGGTTAGGGTTAGAGTTAGGGTTAGGGTTCAGAGGTACACAAAGACCTCACCGCCAGGGACACTAGTGCTGTAGAAGGCATGCCAAAGAAAGCTTAGCAGTACACCAACATTGCCACTTTTGCACCATTCCCATCTGGACCACTCAAGGCAATGCGCACTTTAAACCTCAGATAAATTCAGATTGAGTTTAGGGTTAGGGTTAAAGGTAGAGGTAGAATTAGGTATGATGTTCAGAGATTCACAAAGACCTCAGCTCCACAGACACTGGGTCTGGAAAAGGTATGCCAGGGAAAGCATGGCACTGCAACAACATTGCCCCTTTCACACCATTCGAACCTGAACCCCTCACAGCAATGGACACAGCAATTGAGGCATTAGTCTCAATTCCATTTGGATTAGGATTAGTGTTCAGAGATCCACAAAGTCCTCAGTTCTATGAAAAAGGAATACCCAGTTCAACACGGCACTGTGCCACCATTGTTGCTTCCACAACTTTCCCATCTAGACCACTCACGGTAATGTACATCTAAAGCCGCAGATGCATTCTAAATGAGGTTAAAGTTAGGGTTAGGTTTAGGTTTACAGTTAGGATTAGGGTTCAGAGATCCACAAAACCTTCAGCTACAGGGACAGTGGTGTTACAAATGTCATACCAAGGAGAACATGGCACTGCACCAACATTGCCCCTTCTACACAATTCCAATCTGGACGACTCGTTGCAATTGGCATGTAATGCTGCAGATCCATTAGGTTTAGGGTTGGGCCAAAGGTTAGGGTTAAAGTTAGAGTTAGGGTTCAGAGATCCACAAAATTCCAGGTATGCTGGGGACACAAAATGCATGCCAAGGAGAGCACAACACTGCACCAAAATTACTCATTCCACACCATTCCAACCTGTTCCACTAATGGCAATGTTCATGCAAATACACAGGTACATTTGGATTAGAGTTAGGGTTGGGATTAGGGTTCAGAGATCCCTGAATTCCCGGGACACTGGTGCTAAAACGAAATTCAAAGAAGAGCACAGAACCAACATTGATTATTTCACACATTTCCCGTCTAGACAACTCATGGTAATATGTACATAAAGGTGAAGATCAATTCAGATTTGGATTAGGGTTAGAGTTACAGTTAGGGTTAAGAGATCCTAAAACACCACTGTTTTAGGAATGCTGGTGCTCCAAGAGGAATGCTCCAAGAGGAATTCAAAGGAGAGCACAGTACTACACCTGCATTGAGCTTTTCACACCATTCCAGTCTGGTACACCAATGGTAATGTTCATGTAGATTTGCAGATCTATTGGGATGACGTTTATGCTTACAGTGAGAGTTAGGGTTAAGAGATTCACGAAGGCTTCTGCTCTAGGGACACTGCAGCTGCAAGAGGCATGCCAAGGAGAACACAACACTGCACCAATATTGCGATTTTCACACTATTCCAGGGTAGAACACTCATGGCAATGTGCATGTAAATCCACAGATCCATTGGGATTAGGGTTATCATTAGTTGGGGTTAGGGTTCAGAGATGCACAAAGCCCTCAGCTCCTGGAACACTGGTGTTGGAAGAGGCAAGTCAAGGATGGCACAGCACTGCATCAACGTTACACCTTTAACACTTTTGTTATCTGGACCACCCAAAAGTGTGCCTATAGTCACTGATCCATTCGGATAAGGGTTAGTATTCAGAGATCCACAAAGCCCTCACATTATGGACAGTAGAGCTGCAAAGAGCATGTGAAGGAGCACAGCACTACACCAACATTACTCATTCCACACCATTCCAATCTTGACCACTCATTGCAATGCACATGTAAAGCCAGAGATTCATTCTGATTAGAGTTAGGGTTAGTGTGGAGCTCTAAAACCTAACCCTAACCTTAACACTAACCCTAATTTGAATGGTTCTGCAGGCTTGCATGCATATTTCCACGAGTGGTACAGATTGAAATGGTGTGGAAGCTCAAAATTGGTGCAGTGCCATACTCTCCTTCACATGCCTTTTTCAGCCTGTCTGTCCCTGGACTTGAGGGCTTTGTTGATCTCTGAACCCTAACTGTAACTCTCACCCTATCCCTAATCAGAATGGCTCGGGGGATATATGTACCCATTACCATAAGTGGTGCAGATTGGAATGGTGTTGAAGAGGCAATGTTGGTACAATGTCTTGCTCTCCTTGGCATGCTTTTTGCAGTCCCAGTGTTCCTGAAGCTGAGAGATTTGTGGATCTCTGAACCCTAACCTTAACAATAACCCTTGGCCTAAGCTTAATCCGAATGTTTCTGTGGCTTTAAAAGCATATTTCCATAAGTGGTCCAGATTGGAAAGGTGTAGAAGAAGCAATGTTGGTGCAGTGCCATGCTCTCCTGGACATGCATTTTACAGCACCAGTGTCCATAAAGGTGAGTCATTGTAGATGTCTGAACTGTAATGCCAAACTCTAACCCTAACACTATCCTGAATAGATCTGTGGATGTGTGTGCACATTGCTGTGAATGGTAGAGATTGGAAAGGTGTTGAAAAGTCAATGTTGGTGTAGTGCCATGCTGTCCTTTGCATGCCCTTTTCAGCCACTCTATCCATGGAAATGAGGACTTTGTGGATCTCTGAACCCTAACTGTAGCTCTAACCTTAACCAAAATCCGAATGGATCCACTGCTTTACATGCACATCACTGTGAGTGGTCTAGATGGGAAAGGTGAAAGAGACAATGTTGGTGAAGTGCTGTGTTCCCCTGGGCATGCCTCTTGCAGAGCCAGTGTGCCTAAAGCTGAGGTCTTTGTGGATCTCTGAACTCTAACCCTAACTTTAACCCTAAACCTAATACAAATGGATATACGAATTCACGTGCACATTGACATAGAATCAATCATAGAATCATAGAATCATAGATTCGTAGAATCATATAATCATAGAATAGTTAGGGTTGGAAAGGACCTTAAGATCATCTAGTTCCAACTTCCCTGCTGAAGGCAGGGGCACCCCCCACTAAACCATGTCACCCAAGGCTCTATCCAACCTGACCTTGAACACTGCCAGGGATGGAGCAGTCACAGCTTCCTTGGGCAACCCATTCCAGTGCCTTGCTACATTTATAGTACTGAACTTCCTCCTTATATCCAATCTAAACTTCCCCTGTTTAAGTCTCTAAGCCTAAACCTAGCCCTAACCCTAACCTGAATGGATCTGTGGATTTACCTGCACGTTAACATGAGTGGATCAGATGGAAAAGGTGTGAAAGGGACAATGTAGGTGCAGTGCCATGCTCTCCTTGCCATGCCTCTTGCAGCACCAGTGTCCCTAAAGCTCACTGCTTTGTGGATCTCTGAACCTTAAATTTAACTTTAACCTAAACCTAATCCAAATGCATCTGTGGATTTACTTGCACATTGCTAGGAGATGTCCAGATGGGAAACATGTGAAAAGCACAATGCTGGTGCAGTGCTTGAAACACCAGTGTCCCTAAAGTTGAGTCATAGATCTCTGAACCCTAAGAAAAACCTAACCATAAAACTAATCTGAATGCATCTGTGGATTTAAGTGCAAATTGCCATGAGTGGTCAAGATGAGAAAGCTGTGAAAGGAACAATGTTGGTACAGTGCTGTGTTATCCTTGGTATGCTTCTTGCAGTGCCTGAATCCCTAAACCTGAAGGCATTGTGGATCTCTGAACCCTAAACCTAATCCAAATGGATCTGTGGTTTTATGTGCACACTGCAATGAGTGGTACAGGTTGGAATGGTGTGGAAGGAGAAATGTCAGTGCAAAGCCATGCTCCCATTGCATGCCCTTTGCAGCCCCAGTGTCCCTGGACTTGAGGGCTTTCTGGACCTCTGAAACCCAACCCAAACTCTAACCCTAAACTTAATATGAATTTCTCTGTGGTTTTGCGTGCCCATTGACATGAGTGGTCCAGGTGGAAAAAGCTTGGAAGCAACAATATTGGTGCAGTGCCGTGCTCTGCTTTGCACGCCTTTTGCAGCACCAGTGTATCTAAAGCTGAGGGCTTTCTGGATCTCTGAAACCTAACCCAAGCTCCAACCTTAACCCTAGTGCAAATGGTTCTGCAGCTTTACATGTCCATTGCCATGAGTGATGAAGATTGGAATGGTATGGAAGGGAAAGTGTTGGTGTAATGCCATTCTAATACTAACACTAACCATAACCATAAGCTGTCACATGATCTTTGCAGCCCCAATATCATTGGAGCTGAGAGCTTTGTGCATCTCTGAACCCTAT
The DNA here is from genome assembly GCA_025448015.1 of Bolborhynchus lineola. Taxonomy (NCBI): domain Eukaryota; kingdom Metazoa; phylum Chordata; class Aves; order Psittaciformes; family Psittacidae; genus Bolborhynchus; species Bolborhynchus lineola. The sequence continues at coordinate 13,255 of JAOEHX010031987.1, forward strand.
TTCTACCTCTAAAGCTAACCCTAATCCGAAAGGACCTGCAGATTTCCATTTACTTTTTGAAACTCCAGTACTCTTGAAACTGAGGGCTTCATGAATCTCTGAAGCCTAACCCTAAACCTAACCCTAGCCCTAACACTAATCCATATGGATCTGTGTCTTTACCTGCACATTGCTATGAGTGGTCCAGATTGGAATGGTGTGGAAGGAGCAATGTTGGTGTAGCGCCGTGCTCTCCTTGGCATACATTTTTTATCCCCACTGTCCCTGAAGCTGAGGGCCTCGTGGATTTCTGAACCCTAACCTTAAGACTAACCCTAGCTCCAGCCCTAATCCGAATGGCTCTGTGGTTTTACAATCGAATTGCCATGGGTGGTCCAGATTGGAATGGAGTTGTATGAAGTTGGTTCAAGGCCTTGCTCTCCTTGACATACCCTTTGCAGCTCCACTGCTCCTAAAACTGAGGGCTTTGTGGATGAATTTACCTTAATCCTACCTCTAACCCTGACCGTGACCTGAATGGAATTGAAGATTTATATGCATATTGCCATGAATGGTCCAGATTGGAAAGGTATGGAAGAAGCAAGGTGTGTGCAGTGCCGTAGTCTCCATGACATTCCTTCTGCATCATCAGTGTTCCTGGACTTGAGGGCTCTGTGCATCTCTGAACCCTAATGCTACCTCTAACTCCAACTTTAATCCCAGTGGATGTGAGGATTTACTTACACATTGCTGTGAGTGGTCTAGACAGGAAAGGTGGGTAAAGCACAATGTCGGTACATTACCATGCTCTCCTGTGCATGCCCTATGCAGCCTCAGTGTCCCTAAATTCGTGGGCTTTCTGGATCTCTAAACTCTATCAATAACTCTAACCCTAAACTAAATCTCAATGTATCTGTTGCTTTAGGTGTACATTGCCCTTAATGGTCTAGATGGGAAAAGTGTGAAGGGGGAAATGTTGGTGCAGTGCCATGTTCTCCTTGACATGAATCTTCCAACACCAGAGTTCCTGGAGCTGAGAGCTTTATGCATCTCTGAAACCTAATCCTAACCCTAGAATTTAACCTAATCCAAATGGATCTGTGGTTTTACAGACACATTGCCATTAGTGATCCAGATTTGAAAGGTGTGAAAGAAGCAATATTAGCACAGTGCCACGCACTCCTTGCCATGCATTTTCCAACCCCAGTGTTCCTGGAGATGAGGGTTTTATGGCTCTCTGAAACCTAAACCTAATGCTCTCCTTAGCCCTAACCGTAACCCTAATGGATCTGCAGCTTTACATTCACACTACTGTGATTGGTCCAGATTGGAATAGTGTGGAAGGGACAATGTTGGTGCAGTGCCATGCTCCCCTTCACATGTGCTTTGAAGCCTAAGTATCCCTGGACCTGAGGGCTTTCTGCATCTCTGAAAACTAACCCAACCTTAAGACTAACTAAACTTAATCCAAATGGATCTGGGGTTCTAAAAGGGAATTTCTGTGAGTGGACCAGATTGGAAACGTGTAGAAGAAGCAATGTTAGTGCAGTGCGGTGCTCTCCTTGGCATGCCCTTGGCAGTGCACTGTTCAAAAAAATGAGGGCTTGAAGGATATCTTGACCCTAACCCTAATCTAACCCCAAAACTAATCTGAATGTAACTACTCATTGCCATGAAAGGTTGAGATTGGAAAGGTGTGGAAGAAGCAAAATGAGCACAGTGCCGTGATCTCCTTGGCATGCATTTTGCAACCCCAGTATCTCTGGAGCTGAGGGCTTTGTACATCTCTGAACCCTAACCCTAACCCTAACCCTAACCCTAGCCCTAGCCCTAAACTTAAACCAAATGGATCTGTGGCTTTGCATGCACGTTGCCATAAGTGGGCCAGATTGGAATGGTGAGGAAGGTATAAAGTTGGTTCAGTGCTGTGCTCTGCTACGCATGCATTTGCAGCCCCAGAGTCCCTAAAGATGAGGGCGTTGTGGATCTCTGAACAGTAGCCACAAAGCTACACTTAGGCCTAATCTGAATGGATCTACAGATTTATATGCACATTGGCATGAGTGGTCCAGATTGGAATGCAGTGGAAGGGGCAATGATGGTGCAATGCTGTGATCTCCTTCACATGCACTTTGCAGCCCAGGTATCCCTGAGCTGAGGGCTTTCTGCATCTCTGAAAACTAACCCAACCTTAAGACTGCCGTGATCTTGCAATGCCCTTGGCAGCGCCACTGTTCAAAAAACTGCGGCTTGGAGGATGTCTTGACCCTAAACCTATATCTAACTCTAACACTAATCTGAATGGAGCTGTGGATTTAACATTCTCATTGACATGAAAGGTAGAGATTGCAAAGGTGTGGAAGAAGCAATAGTGACACAGTGCCGTGCTCTGTTTTGCATGCATTTTGCAGCCCCAATATTCCTGGAGCTGAGGGCTTTGTGCATCTCTGAACTCTAACCCCAACTCCAACCCCAACCTTAACCCCAATCCTAACCCGAGACCTAACCCTAACCCAAGAAGATCTGTAGCTTCACATTCTCAGTGCCATGAAGGGTCCAGATTAGAAAGGTGTGGTAGAAGCAACATTAGCGCAGTGCTGTGTACTCCTTGGCATGCATTTTGCAACCCCAGTATTCCTGGAGCTGAGGGTTTTGTGCATCTTTGAACTCTAACCCTAACCCTAAACCTAACCCAAGTCCTAACCCTAATCCAAGTCCATCTGTGGCTTTACATTCTCATTCCCATAAAAGGTCCAAATTGGAAAAGTGTGAAAGAAGCAATATTAGGGTAGTGCCATGCTCTCCTTGGCATGCATCTTGCAACCCCAGTTTTTCTTGAGATGAAGTCTTTGTGCATCTCTGAACCCTAACCCTAGCTCTAACCCTAATCCAAATGGATCTGTGCCTTTTCATGCACATTGCCATGAGTGGTCCAGATTGGAATGGTGAGAAAGGAATAAAGTTCTTCAGTGCTGTGCTCTCTTGGGGATGCCCTAGAGTCCATAATGCTGAGGGCAGGCCCAGAGTCCGTAAAGTTGAGGGCTTTGTGGATCTCTGAACCACAACTATAAATCTAAATATAGGCCTAATTTGAATGGGTTTGCAGATTTATGTGCACATTGCCAAGTGTGTTCCAGATTGGAATGATGTGGAAGGGGCAATACTTGTGCAATGCTATGCTCTGTTTCACATGCACTTTGCAGCCGCAGTGTCCCTGGAGCTAAGGCTGAGGCCTTTGTGCGTGTTTGAATCAGAACACTAAATCTAAGCTGATCCCTACTCCTAACCCTAATCCAACTGATCTGTGGCTTTACATGCACTATACTATGATTTGTCCAGTTTGGAAAGGTGTAGAAGAAGCAGTGCTGCTACGGTGCCATGCTCTCCTTTTCTTGCCCTTTGCCACCCCACTGTTCCTAAAATAGAAGGCTTTGTGAATATCTTATTCCAAACCCAAATTCTAACCCTAACAACAATCTGAATGGATCTCCAGATATACATGGAAATTGCCAAGAGTGGTATTTATTGGAATATTGTGGAAGATACAATTTTTGTGCACTGTCAAGCTGTCCTTCACAAGGCCTTTGCAGCCATGGTGTCCCTGGAGCTGAGGGATTGGTGAATTTGTGAACCATAACCCGAACTCCAACCCTAACCCTAATGTGAATGAATCTGTGGCTATACTTGCATATACCCATGAGTGCTCCAGATGAGAAATGTGTGGAAGGAACATTGTTGGTACATTGCTGTACTCTTGCTGGCATTCCTTTTATTGTATTGGTGTCCTGGAGCTGAGGTCTTTTTGGGTCTCTGAACCTTGTCCTGGGTTCAGCAGTAGCAGTCATTTTTCTCTCTTAGAAGCTGGTGCAGGGCTGTGTTTTTGATTTTCAGCCTGGGAGCAATGCTGATAACACCAATGTTTTTAGTTGTTTTTCAGTAATGTTTACTCTGACCAAGGACTTTCTGAGTCTTATGCTCTGCCAGGGAGGAGGGATAGCAGGGAGGAAGCAGAGACAGGACACCTGACCCAAATTAGCCAGTGAGGTATGCCATAACACAGCATGTCATGCCCAGTATATAAACTGGGGGCAGCTACCCAGAAGGGCTAGATCACTGTTCGGGTCAGGCTGGGTATCAGTCAACAGGTGATGAGTGGTTTTATTCTCTCCCCTTTTTATTTCCCTTATCATTATTATTATTCTTGGTGGTAGCAGCAGTGGTTTGTGTTACACCTTAGTCACTGGACTGTTCTTATCTCAACCTGTGAGAGTTGCATTCTTTCAATTCTCTTCCCCACCCCTCCAGCAGAGGGGGAAGGAAGGGAGGGTGGAGTGAATGAGTGGCTGTGTGGTTCTGAGTTACCAGTTGGGTTTAAACCACCACAACCCTAACCCTAATTCAATTGGATCTGCCCCTCTGAATGTTAATTGCCATGAGTGGTACAGAAAGAAAAGGTTTGGAAGCAACCATGTTGCTCTGTCCTTGACTGGCCCATTTCATCACTAGTTTTCCTAGAGCTGAGAGCTTTGTGGATCTCAAACCCTAACCCAGACCGTAGCCTCAATACGAATGGATCTGGACCTTCAAGTACATATTTACACCAGTGGTCCATATTGGAAGGAACAATGTTGAAGCAGTGCCATGCTATCATTGGCATGCCATTTGCAACCCCAGTGTCCCTGGAATTGAGCACTTTGTGGATTTCTGAACCCAAACTTTAACTCTGACCCTAATCTGAGCATATCTGCTGCGGACCATGCATATTACTACAAGTGCTCCAGATGGGAAACATGTGAAAGGGGCAATGTAGATAAGTGGCATGCTCTCCTTGGAGTGGTTTTTGTAGCACCAGTGTCCCTGGAACTGAGTTTGATGGATCTCTGAACCCTAACCCTAACTCCAGCCCTAAACCTAATCCAAATGGATCTGCGGCTTTACCTCACATTTTGTGAGTGGTCCATATTGGAAAGGTGTGGAAGGGACAATGTTGGCTCACTGCCGTGCTCTCCTTATCATGTCTTTTGCAGCGACTTTGTCTATGGAATTGAGGGCTCTGTGGATCTCTGAACCCTAACCCTAAACCTAACCCTCATCTCATTCTGAATGGATTTGCATCTTCAAGTGCACATTTCTGTGACTGGTCCATATAGGAAATTGCCATGAATGGCCCATGTCAGAAATACATGAAAGTGTTTATTTTGTTACAGTGTTGTGCTCCTTGAGAATGCTTTTTCCTGTGCAAGTGTCTCTTGAAGTCAGGGCTTTTAGTACCTCTGAACCTTAATCCTAACGCTAACCCTAACCCTAACCTTAACCTCAATCCTAATGGATGGACAGCTTTGAGTACATATTTCCGCTACTATCCATATGGGAAATGTGTGGAAGGAACAATGCTGGTGCAACAGTACTCTCCTTTGCATGCCTTTTACAGCACCAGTCTCCCTGGAGAGGAAGGCTTTGTGAATCTCTGAACCCTAACCCTAAATCCAACCCTAACCTCATTCCAAATGGAGCTGCAAATTTATGTGCTTTTTGCCATAAGTAGTCCAGATGGGAAAGGTGTGGAAGGGTTAATTTTGTTACAGTGCCATGGTGTCCTGGGAATGCCTTTTCCTGTGAAAATGCCTCTTGAAGGGAGGGCTTTGTGGATCTCTGAACCATAACACTAACTCTAACCCTAACTCTAATCTGAATGGATCTGCATCTTGAAGTGCACATTATCATAAGTGATCCAGATGGGAAAGGTCTGGAAACAACACTGTTGGTGTAGTGCCACTCTCTCCTGTCATGACTTTTCAATCCCAAGTGTTCCTGGGGCTGAGGGCTTTCTGCATCTTTGAACCCTAACTGTAAGACTAACCCTAACCCTAATCCTAATGGATCTGCAATTTCATGTGCCCGTTGTCATGAGTGGTCCAGACGGAAATGGTGTGGAAGGAGTTCTGTTGGTGCAGTGCTTTGCTCTCCTTGGCTTGTCTTTGGAAGCACCATTGTCCCTGGATCTGAGGGCTTTGTGGATCTCTGAGCCCTAAACCTAACCATAATAGTAACTCTCACCCTTACCTGAAACCAAATGGATCTGCTACTTTACTTCACATTTTGTGAGTGGTCTATATTGGAGAGGTGTGGAAGGGACAATGTTGGCTCACTGCCATGCTCTCCTTATCACGTCTTTTGCAGTGACTTTGTCTATGGAACTGAGGGCTCTATGGATCTCTGAACCCTAACTCTAAACCTAACCCTCATCTCATTCTGAATGGATTTGCATCTTCAAGTGCACATTTCTGTGACTGGTCCATATAGGAAAAGTGTGCAAGCAACAATGTTGCTGCAGTGTCATGCTCTCTTTGGCATGACTTTTGCAACACCAGTGTCCCTGGATCTGAGGGCTTTGTAGAACCTTTAACGCTAAGCCTAATTCTAACCCTCATCTGAATGCTCTGCAGCTTTTTGTGCCTTGAGTGGTCCAGATCTGAAAGGCATCAAATGAGCAATATTGGTCCAGTGCCCTGCTCTCCCTGACATGACTTTTGTAGCACCACTCTCCCTGGAACTGAGGGCTTTATGGATCTCTGCACCCTAAACTGACTTTAACCCTAACCTCAATGCAAATGGATCTTCAGGTGTATGTTCTTTGAGTGGTCCGTGTGGGAAAGGTATGGAATGGGTGTAGTGCTGTACTATTCTTGGAATGGTTTTTCACCACACTTTTCAGTGTCTCTTGAATTGAGGGCTTTGTGGGTCTCTGAACCATAAGCCTAACCCTAAGCCTAAGCCTAACCTTAACCTTAATTGATCTGATGCTGAGGTCACCCGCACTATAGTTGCCTTAGATGGCAAAGTTGTTGAAAAGGCAATGTTGGTGCACTGCCATCTTCCCATTTGCTGCTTCTTGCATCACCAATGTGCCTGGTTGTGTAGGAAGAATAGATCTAATTTTAAATCATCTAATAAGAGGCTCAGAAAACTGATTTGTGTCCTGTCCCCACTGCAGTGGGCAATTTCTATTGTAGAAATGAAACTAGCAATCTTTAAAATACATCATACTATTGATAGAAGGCCACTAACTTCCTTTTCTGTCTTCTTTTGGGTTCATATTCTGGTGTATGTGAGGTCTCTAGGACTACCTCTTGTTTCAGCTGACCCACTGTTTTAGCAGTACTGTGTAAAATATACAGTAGCTCATACACCGGTCTCTGCTAGTCATTCATTTTCTCAGATAGATAATTTCCCATTTTCTTTCATTCTTTGGGCTGTTGCAAACATTGATTTGTGTGTTTCAGCAGCAACAGTTTTAGTCAGTTGTTTGATGAGGAAGGAAAAGGGGAATAGATTTTGTTGTCAGTACTTTTTCTTATTGAAGAAAATCCTTACTTTCTAGTAATATTGTTCCTCCTCTAGGTTTCTCCTTAGCAGTGCAAAAATAAATATTCTGGACACAAAGTGGAATCTTGCACTGCTTTTGTCACTAAACTTGTGCCAAAATTAAATATAAACTTTCAAATACCAAATGATCAACTTTCTTAAAGGGGAGCATGGACATTTTTAGTCAATGGAGAGGAAAAGATCAGATTTCATTTTTATCCATATCAGATCAAATATAATCTTTTATGCTTCTTACTTAATATGATATAAACTTTATTATTGTCTATAATATAAAAAAATATATTAAAGTTGTTGTGAAATGTCTGATTGTTCTCCAAGTGATCCTTGTCATTGGTACACATGTGCACAGCTCCTGAAGTGAATGTCAGTGCACCTCCAGCAGCACCACAGGAAATTTCAGAAAGCACCATCCCTATGGAGAAGTTTACTTACAGACTTTTTTTGGCAATGAGTCATGCAGTGTGGTTTATTGAAACTTAGAAGAGCAGAAAGGTATTTCAAATCCCAGGCATTCAATGAATGAGATATAAAACGAATTTCATGTGGATCAGCCCCCTGGAGGCTTGTCACAATAGATGAGGCAAAGTAGATAGATGCTGCATTAGTTCATGTAGGCTTCTGAGTAGCAGAGCTAATAACTGAACCATAACTTCACTTCCGGACACAAGGCTACTATATACTGTCCTCCTTTGATCTGTTCACCCATTGCAGCAAACTAGAAAATATAATAAAACTTCTTAAATACATGCAGGAAGAAAACCAGTGAAATCTTGCGAAACATCCAAAATATTCCACAAGAAACACCTTTTATTAACCCTTTTAAAGAGAAAGGTGCCAGACGTACTTTTTATTTCTAGCCCTCAACTTACATAAACTTTTTTTCAATTATTTGTACAGGGGACAGGAGTAAAAATTTCATGTGTGACACACTGTGCTTTTGTTTTAGAAATTATTCCTTTTTCCATTGTCTTATTGAGAAGACGATATGGAGACACCTCAGCTGGAACTGCAGTAGAACAGCATACTTTGTTCAGAAATCGACTCATTTATTTTTTCTCAATGGGAGATTAATTTTGCAATGAATAAAATAAAGCTGAGGTGTTGCTTTTCACCAGCTCTCAGTAGCTGAGTACTACAGGGACTGTGCGGGAGCAAGAAGTATGCAATGTGCCATGTGAGGACATTGATCCAGGATACTCAGTGTGGAAAGACGAAGTAGTGTGGGGGTTTTGGGGATTTTTTGCTGGTCCTCCGGATTCCTTTGACTATTAATACTGCCTCTGTGCATAACACACACCTTTCAGCTGCCCCAAGGGACCTTATTGAGGGGAAAAATACACAGCTACACAACTACTTACTCATAAAAGCAATTTTGTTTTCCAAGGTGTTCACATGCAGTAATTTCTCATTCATTTTCTATAAATTGTGGGTGAATTATTGACTGGAACTTCCATTGAAAATTTTATCACTCTACAATTTTTCTTTAAAAAAATTTTTTTGTGTGTCGATTACATTTGTTTTGACTCTTTTTTGCATCACAGAAAAAAACCTCACAGCGAGTGCATTTGCTGTGATTTAGATTTTGAGGTATTTTGTAGCTCAGCATTATGGCTGAGCAAATAAAGGAGTGATAGTGCATGTGCTATTGTTGCTTCTAATCTAAATGCCAAAAAAGTGACTACTAAGGAAATCACTGTCTTTGCACTCAGAGATAAAATTGCATACCATCACCACTTTTAACTGGCTTCCTGTTTTAATCAAGGAAGAGAGGGACAACACAGTTCATAATATCTATTTTTTATTTAATATGAAGTTTCCAATAAGTGGATTCTGGAATAATCACAATTGGAATAATCATAATGTATATACAAATAAATTTACTTTTCAAACTGTTTGCATACATACAAGTTAATAGAGTATTAGTTGAACCTTTTTTTGTGAATGCTCCCTGAAGGACAGTATGTTCTGTGACTGAATAAAAGCACAATGAAAGATAATTAAACACTGATTTTTAGGTAAAAGTAAATAATATATAAATTAAAATCCTATTTGCTTTTAAAAAAATGAGGTCTGGAAAGCTTTTGAAATCAAGTTCTGAAATCAGAATTCTCCAGTAAGTCATAATTTGAGAGATGAATAAACTGCTCCATATCACTAGCCTATTTTATTGATAATAAGATGTTGACATTTTAGTAGCTATTGCCTACAACATTCTTACTACTATAGACTGAGAATTCCCATTTCAGAAGCAGTCGTCTAAAGTATCTTAATTTTTATTCTGTGAATCATTATTTGTTTTCTGGTTCATTTTGACAGATGAGATTCCCTGCTACTAACACAATCCTATTTTTTTTTCCCCTGACATTTCATATCACTTATTTCCACTAAGTCAGGGTACAGGCAGATTTTTGCTTGCAAGGCTCCCAAATCTTTGTTTCCCAAGTCATATGAGTTAGCTTGTTCCAGTACAAAAATACAATCCAGGCTCCCATACCTGCTTCCAATATAACTTAATAACTTTAATGGACTATTTCTCTGGGTAATTAACTGCTGTGTCGGGAATTTGCACATACCTTGGTTGGCAAACAGTTTCTGCAATATTCCATTTTAACAGTGCATAAAAAAACCCAAAGACCTTGTGAGTGACAACTGTAGGAGAGGTCTTTGTCTGTGGTTACACAAATAGAATTTTAATGTATATGAAATTTGCTATAAAGTTGCTGCTTTTCTTTAATGATTACTTAGGCTTTCCAAAGTGTATGTACAAATTGGTGCCAGAATAAGCTTGCTTGGTTGCATAGCAGTGTGGCATTTCTTTTCCTGCACCTCAGCATAGATGGTCCATTACACAAGGAGCCCCAGGAAACTCTGCCCTGTTGATTCCACAGGTATTTAGAGTCTCTAAACTACTGCCATCAGTAATGGAGGATCCCTAAGGCTGGAGCATATTAACTCCATCTTGTTCAAGGAGCAGTTGCACTCAGAGGCAGTCCCAAGATGTCATCAGGCCTGTCGTCCCTCAGAAAGATTAATCACTGAGTTGAGGATTTGGTCCTTTATTTTTCAAATGTAACATTTTTCCCTTATTACCAATGTCCCTGGTTTTCTAGGCCACAAATATTCATGTTTGTTCATTTTTCATTGATCTAGTAGTTGCATTGAAATTAGTTCTCCAATAACTGAGTGTCACCTTTCTGGGGGTCACTCTACAAGTAGCCATTAACTAATATACACACAAGCGGGTAGGTGTGTCAAAATATAAACAAAGATATTTTGGAAAACAATGGGATTCTTTGTTTTAAGAGGATTTTCTTCTGTTTCTCTACTTAAAAGTTATGAATATTTTTGAGAAATGAATTAAACAAAAAAAGTAGTTAAAATTTTCTGTTGGCCTGGGGATGAGCTCTCTTGATGACTCTGGCTCTGAAGTTCCTCTTTTTCAAAATCCATCCTTTTTCTGTGCTCTCAGTGTTAAGCACGAGATTCTTGCAATTCACAGGTTACTGTCACTGTGTGCATCTACTAATGAATAACATATAGGATACAAGCAAATGTGCAATAACTTGGGTGCCTAACAGCTTGGAAAACAGACATTCATTTGTCACATTCTTCTCGGAGAGCAGCTGAAAGCCTTGTGTCAGCCACAACTTGTTCTCTAATGAAACTAATCTTGTTTTATTGCTGCTTTCTCCGATAGACAGGTGCAGCTCAATTTGGATCATGCTTTTTTTGTTGTTGTTTCAGATTGGGGATTTTTTTGTTGTTTTGATTTTCGTACAAACAAGCATGTCATCACTGTTCTGCTTAGCTAGCTCCAGGGTACAGTGTAAGGTTACTGGGATACCATTTGTGACAAAAGAAAGACTTTAAAAAACATTAGTGGTGCAATGCATTTTCCTTGCCAACAATGAGTTAGATCAAGCATGTGGGGGTAGTAGTATAGAGCATGCATGCAGTGCAGGATGTCCTAAGAGTTGTGAGATCAATTCAGCTTTGCTCAGCCATGTCCACAGCCAATATCTTAAGATGCTGACATGGCTCAGCTTGATAGGCTGAAGAAATTTAACTGCTTTGATAAGGTTAAAGATGGAATCTGGGCAAGAAGGGAAAACAAACCAAAACACAGCTTAGAGGCTTGACTGCACACCTTAGCAACAAGCAGATGACTGACAACACAATCAGTGCAAATCACCTTTCCTCCAGAAAAAAAAAAAAAAAGATTAACAAGCCCTGTGTTGAAAAGAAATCAGTTGGTCTCTACATCTTCCCTGCTCTATCTGGTGTCAAGCAATGACGCCAACAAAACCAATTACACTGCTTTTCCTTCCTGTATCATAAGGCCTGTCAGTGTTGTGGGGATGGCAGCTTCTCAAGAAGACACTGCCTCCAAAATGCAAAACTGTATTCTGAATTTAAAACTTTCTACTGGAGCAGAACACAGCAAGTACATATACGGCTTTTAAAAACCTTTTTGTGAAAGAAATAAAGCAGTGACTTATTGCAAAAAAGTTCACAGAGCTTTAGGTAAAATTGGAAGCCCACTTAAGTCAGTGCAAGGGTTTTCATGCTAAGACCTTTGATACATTGGTTGCAAAGCCTTTATTGTATTCACACAGTTCAATTCTGTCCTTAAATGTTTGAAAGACTGCAGCAATATCAGCCTATTGACTCTTTTTTTTTAAATGAAAGCTAGTTGTTTTCTGAATAAATTATCAACATAATATTGCTCTTGAAATTACTTTTGTCTACTTTAATGCCTTAACAACAACAAAAAAAGGCAAACTCCAGAATTTGTCATCAGTAGCCATCTACCACACAATGCAACATATGCACAAAAGGCACAGGCATTATTAGGCATCTGCCACTACCAGTTGTAGGAACTAAACCTGTCCACAATGTTTCATTAATTTCTGTTCTTAGCAAAGCTTGTGTCCTTTGTGCTATTTCTATGTTTGGTGGTCCACAAAGAATCACAAGCAGAGAAACCTAATGCCTGGCATAGGCCAGGTTGACCTTTGTGGGATCTGACCCTTATTCTTCTTCTGATAAAATATGATACATGGAGAAATTATAACCAAAAATAGGCTGCTGAGATTTACAAAATTCCTGATTAAATGATAAACAAAGTTAGGGATCTAAACAGCTGCTAAATTAGAGAATAGTTAAGTGTTTGAGGTGGTGAGATATAGAAAACAGGATGGAGAATGGCTAGGAGTACCTTCAAGACAGGCAGGAATTTTTAGAGAGCTGCAGATAAGTTCAAGCAGATGTAACCTGGCTTGGAATAACTAGTGGGCAATACAGTACCTTCTAGAGAGCAAAGTGACAAAAACCTGAGCTCTTGGGACTGGACTGGACAAAAATACACGAAAAAATAATGTATTGGCAGAGATTCAGTGATGCGTGTTAACCCACTGCAAATAGGTCTATGATGTGAAAATCCTTATGAATCTAACAGCCCCAAGTAACTGAAAATGTAGATGGTAAAGTCCTAAAAAAAACAAACCAAAACCCATGAGAAATGTAAGGCAAAACTGTGGATTGGAACTAAAATGCATGGGATCACACAGTCCTATATTTTTTTCAGTATTATATTTTTAGATGCAGCCAGATTACTGACATTTCTGAGTTATGATGTCATTAGTCATTCTAGTGTATAATTTGGGAGAGGGGTTCTTCTTCTGATATAAGAATTTCATGTAGTGTTTTTATTCTGAATGATCAGATTAAAATCAGAAGTAACAATGTTATATCTAGCTTATTCAGGCTAAGTTTGATGAAAAGGTTTAGGGGCTTGTTTGGTTGGAGTTTTTGTTTATTGCCTTTTTGCAATGGTTATTGTGGTGCAGGAGTGAATGCAAAGCCCTTTCACTCAAATTGACAAATCTTAATTTTGGCTGTTTTTTCCACTGGAAGCTCTGAATCAAAGCAGGTGATATTGTCCCACATAGATCCAAGGGAACCAGAAACTGCAGCTAACTGTGAATTACAGATTTTAGAACAAATCTGGGGGAATATGGCCCTGAAGGAAATGATTCTTGTTTTGTTGCCTTCAATCTTAAAGTTACAATGGTTCATATATTAAATAAAGCAATTGTATCTCTGAAACGCACATATATATATATATGTATATATAAAATTTGCTGACAGACAGAGTATCATGCTGGCCCTCAGAAAGCAGGCTGGGCATCTAGAAACTTATTTTGTAATTTGAAGGACAATCTTGTCACTACTTCAAGCAAACAAAAAAAAAGATCATACACCGAATTTCGAGTAGGCATAGCCATTGCAGGGAGAGCATCCTGCAGGGAAGCTTGGCTGAGATGCCACATCACATTTTGTTGGGCAATCTAAGCAGCAGGAGAGTTACAAGCCAGGACAGAATGATGTTACCTTGTCAACTAAGGTTATTTAACCAGTTTTCTAGTGTTTCCCCATAATGTAATGATTTTTTCAATGTCAATACTTAAATGTCCTGAAGATAAGTCAGTCTTCTCACCCAAGAAAGCACTGCTAGGGCCCACGTGTTTATCAAAATGTTTATGCTTCATTTGGTCTCAAATTTCTTGCTACATAGAAATAAAAATGATTGAGGAAATGGTCATTAGTCTAAGTTTCATTTGCTTCTTTTATGTAAGTTCTTACTGCTTCAAAATACTGTGTGTATATGCATATATCATTAAATTGTTTGGTTTTCCTTGTATGTAGTATGTTCCCATGTTTACTTTCTATAGTAACCATTAAAGCAGTGATATAATTATGCCTAAGTGTGAACTCTTCAGAAATGCTTCACTATAGAAATTTTTATATTGGCCACTAACACTCCTGGACTACATGGCAATGCTGCTACTGGTTTTGTGAATCAACTTGGTTAAGTAATTTCGTTGCTCTGCATGTGTTTTTCCTTTTACAAAATGCAAGTAATGATTTTTGTCTCTTTTGCTGATGCAAAGTGCTTTGTTGAGCAAATTAATATACATACATACACAGTAACAAAGGCTTGGCATTATCACAGCTGAGGGATTCAAGGTGAAAGTAGAATTTAGACTGCAAAAATTAAAGTGGAAATGTGGCTAGTGACTTATTTAAATACATTTAGCAAAAGTATAAGATGCAAAAATGCTGACTGGGTTTTATTATCTGGGAATTTTAGCTGGGACCCTGGAGATCTCCAACAGGAATTCTTGCTTCTGAGAATGACTTCATTTTAGAAGTAATCACAATTTCCTTTTCTTGATTTGTGTCATTCTTTAGATGCATAAATGCATGCACAGCTATGAAAATTAATAAAACTAACAGTCAGGAGTAGGGGGCACCAGTCACATAAACACACCTTTTTTATTTGTTTTTTTGATAATCCTTTAGAAAATCCCAGTTTATTTGCCCAATCCTGTGCATTTGTTGGGCTCATATACCAACTCTCACTGTAGCAAAACTGCAGCATTATGGCACTGACACTTCCCATTAATTATAATGAGGCA
>JAOEHX010031988.1:0-40068 GCA_025448015.1 Bolborhynchus lineola
CAAAAAAAAAAAAAAAAAAAAAAAAAAAAAAGAATTTGGATTCAGATTAATCATTCAAAGGCAAAATACACCTGGTTTTTATGTTCTAAGAACTGTACGTCTGACAGTTTTGCATTAATGCCTCACTTTTGTGAGGAACTTAAAACTTTATACATTTGAGCCACTCCAATTAACTTTCATCAGGTTTTTGTTCTGGAGAAAATCCCCTAAACATCTAAATATAAAACAGTTTACTGACAAGTGCCTTAGTACTTCAGAATGATTTTAATACATATAGAATCATAGGATAGTTTGAGTTAGAAGGGACCTTAAGATCATCTAGTTCTAACTCTCCCCCCACCATGGGCACGGGCACCTCGCACAAGACTATGTCACCTAAGGCTCTGTCCATCCTGGCCTTGAAAACTGCCAAGGATGGAGCACTTACCACTTCTTTGGGCAAGCCATTCCAGTGCCTCACCACCCTCACACTAAAGAACTTCTTCCTTATATCTAACCTAAACTTCCCCTGTTCAGGTTTGAACCTATTCCCCCATGTCCTATCACTACAGTCCCTAATGAAGAGTCCCGCTTCAGCATCATTGTAACCCCCCTTTGGATACTGCAAGGTTGCTATCAAGTCTCCATGCAACCTTCTATTCTCCATGGTAAACAATCACTAATGGCTAAATCCCATTGACTTCCAGTAACATACAGGCTTCCCATCCACCAGAGTTATTTTCAAAAGTATGTAGATATCCAAAACCACACATCAGTACCTGGCTGGATTTTCCAAGTACACAATGGTTTAGGCTCTGATTTTGATACATTTCAGCAGAAGCTAGACACTTTACCTGGTTAGACCCTTCTGAAAATCCTAGATTCCTTTCTGCATGTAGGAATTTTCATCCTGTTGCTTCCTAGCCATCCATGATTGCTTATCTTTACATGCATTAGCCTTTGAGCACCATTACTCATTTTTAAGCATTTATATTTGTGAGTCTGCAGTACAGATGTCTGCATATACTGTATCACTGCTGTATTATGCACATGCAGCTGTACATTTCTCAATGTGTAAAAAGAATTAGGTCATGACATACAAATAAAGCAGCAAAATCTCAAAAGCTTTCAGTGACTTGACACAACTGTTGAAGGCAATCAGACTGACAATCCTTAAATTAAAATTCACAAATAGGCCATGACAATATATATGCTATTAACTGAATAAGGAAATCCACTCAATTGGGTCAAACAGTGCATGAATTAAGGATCCCTAGACACTGTACATTATGACAGGCAGAAACAGTGTGAAGCACAGCTATCACTGCAGTAACATTTCCTAACACAGGAGAGTATATCTAATTGGCCATAACTACAGGGCACATTTCCTTTTTTCCCACGATGTCAGAGACAGGTTTAATTATAAAGGTGCAGTGAAGTCAACAACAACAGAAAAATCCCAAATAAATAGACTATATAAAATAATACAGGCATATTAGCTATGATTTGACATCTCAGTGTATTAACACATGGTGTGTACTACAGTTGGTAATTTAATTGAGATCAGATTGTCTGATATATTGGCGAATCACACAAGCAATCCCATAATTTAGTCTTTGAGATGCTACAGATGTGACAAGGACTATTGTTACAACTCAAACACAGATCTCAACAATGAAAGCTTGTGATCTAAGCATGTTACATCCATACAAATTCCTTGAGTTCTCATTTATGAATGAAAGCAACAGGAAAGAAAATCTGAGAATAAGAAATTGTGACAACCTGGTCACTACAGTGTGCCACTCAAGGAATAGGTAGCTCTTGACTGCACAACGAAATCCCTTGAAGTAGCAAGATAATTCCTGTGAAATACAGGATCATTTTTCTTTTCCTGAAGTAGGTTCCATCTGCATTACACCTGTTATTGAACAGTTTCATTTTTTGCTTTGCTCTCAGGAGTATAGCCCATAGTATCAGTGAAAAACCAACACAATTAAACAAAAAAAAGGGGGAAGGGGGAGAGAAAAAGAATGAATGAGAATTGTTTTACCTTCTTGGCCATCAGAGCAGCAAAGGAAAATAACCTTTTCAGCATGTCAAGTGCTTTCTAAAGTAATATTCCTAGAATCATAGAACAGTTTGGATTGGAAGGGACCTTAAAGATCATTGAGTTCCAACACCTTGCCATAGGAAGGAACATCTCCCACTATAACCAGGTTGTTCAAAGCCCTGTCCCTCCTATCCTTGAACATCTCCAGGGATGGGGCATCCACAACTTCTCTGGGCAACTTGTTCCTGTGTATTTTGTGTAGCTATATTATGTAACCCCAAATATGTTACCAAAACTGCACAAACCCAAAGGCAGACTGCTGTGTTTTAAAAATTCAGACATCCTTCACTGATTCAATAACAGCATAAAATAGCAGTAACCTCATTCAACATATTAATTATTACCTAGCATAACTTGAAATGGAATTTTTCACTTAGCTTTTTAATAAAAACAATTAAAGCATTTGCTCAGTGTTGTATTCACAGAGCAAACACTGGTTCTCACCATATACAAAGGTAAAGCATACCTTAACCTACCACAGAGGTTTGTGCACCCTATTATGAAGTTAAGTAGTGAAATACACTGAAACTGGGAAGCTATTTGAAGAGGTTAAAAGCTAGAGTCAAGTTAAGACAGTCACACAGGTCTGATAAAAGGTAATAATAAAAAAAAAATCTATAAGAAACAATTGCAATTTTACAATTTTTCTACAAGAAAAACAGAGAAGGAGATAAATGCATTGTGGAACTCTTTGCAGACTTGAACTAATTTTGGCTCTCATTGTATTTTTACACTATGCCTTAAGAGGAGGAATTGATGTGATTTCAATAGCTAACTCGTATTGGGAGGCTGGGGGAAGTAGCTGTTTTGATTTTCTGAACCCACAGAAATGCAATATTTAGTAACAGCATGTGACAATTGCCTTGGCAGCATTTCCAGAAACTGCAAACATGATCATACCCCACCCATTGTGTTGTACAGCACACACAGCCCTCTGACCCCCCAAGTGGGGAGAAAAAGGAGCTCTGAGAGAACTATAAGGATTGCTTCTGTGCCCAGTGGAGGCAGTGAGGATTTTGCCACTGAACAAAATGAAATAGAACCATTAATTGGGTTACCTGTGAGAAAGAGGATGAGAGTTGTTAAAAAGAAAGGTGGGATGAAATAAAAAACACAGCACTGATGAAACAGTAACCATAATACAATCACAGGTAATTTGTGCCCTAAATGAGAAACAGAGGCAGGGACATAAATCTTCAAAGGGCTGTGCGAAACATTAGATGTGCACCTTATTAAAGATGAGGGAATTTGTGTCTCTAATTTGGCCTGAAGTGCACAAAATGTCCTATCCTCAAATTTTTCTGCAAGTACATTTTTCAAGTTCTCAGCAAGGGAAGAAGAGGAGGAGTACTGATTATGTGGCCTGGAGTGATATGAGCCATTCACCAATAAATACAGCAGCAGCAGGAAAAGCAACAAGGCTAGCTAGAATAGGGCAAAACCAGAAAGTTAAAAGCCAGAAAAATGCAGTAGTAAGACACAGAGTTAACCCAAGACAATATGAATGATAAATAGGGGAAGGCACAGACTGCAAAAAAGGAAAGTGTCATCTGTGTCAGTGACACACTAACACATATTTTGTGGATGGATGGACTCAGGGATCAGACGAAACCAAAGGGGCAGCTGCATGTGTATGCTCCTGACCAAAAGACAGGCTCTGTAGAGATATCAAATGAATATTATGTCCCAGTAGCACCAAGGGTGGACAATGACTGATTCTTAAAATAGGACTATCTTCTTCCAGGAGAAGAAACTGAAATGCTGTGGGAACTTCAACTCATACAGTGGCAGATACTGTTTTGTTCTAAGAAGTTACACAAAATCCTAAATTCTCAACAAGAAAGAAATTGCATTCCAAACTTGTCAGAAATTAAGCTGGAGAAGCAAATGAATATTTAGATTGCTGATTAGACATGGATACACCTAAGGTGAGAGTAGTAGTGAAGTATGAAAAAACTCCTTTTATCCTAGAGGCATATCTCAGATTAAGACAGACATATCACACTTACTTCAGGGACCTGCCTTTGACCAAGCAAGGAGAATAAATCAACCCCTACCTCACTGAAGAAAGTAAAATTTTAATGAAAAGCCAAGTCATAGTTTTTCATGACTCACCAGTAGACCTCAACATCTAGGCTACCGAAACAGAGAGCCCCCAACTTGCTAATATGTCAGGGGTGAGAGAAGGGGATTTTGAACAGCTCCTACTTGATGTAATCAGCATCTGGAAACTACCACCACCCAAGGTGTGGATTCAGTGCTGATTTGAAAAGTGGCATGAAGCTTTTCAATTAACGTATGTTAACTTCCATGTAAAATAAAGAGGCAGGCAGACCCTTTTTTAACTGGCAAAGTTGGAGTTTGGCAGTGGGTGAACAGGCTACACGCTTCAAGAAGGGGAAAAGGGAAAACAAAAGGCCACAGCAAACCACCAAGAGCAAACCATGCCTACATACTAACAGTAAGAAAAGGATCTCCAGAGGAGGATTTATTTTTACCTGTTGTGCAGCTGGAAAAAAAGCAGCTCTCCAAATGGTAAAACACCACTAGTGTGGGTGTCACTTGGTAAAAGAGAAGCTAGGAAACTAATATGCCTGACCCCTGTTAACAAGTGAGGTCAGATACAGTTTAAGAAACGATGAGGTCATAAACCTGATGGAGAAATGGCCTGATAAAAATAGCCTTAAATGGTTTAAGAAAGCAAATTTTCTCACAAATGGAATATTTTATTTTTAAAGTAGACAACTGCTTGAATAGGTAAAAGTAAAGCCATGAGCATAATGCTCAGCTTCAAAAGATACATGAATTTACTGTAAAGATAAGAACTGGGAGAGAAGAAGGATTCCATCTCTGGAGTTGGTGGAATGAAAGAAAGCTGTTTCCAACTGCTAAATGTACTAGACAGTTCAAAAGGAAAATTAAATGCGTGTTCAGTATGAAAACACGAAAGGACCACATCAGAGAGCTCATAAATAAAATTCTCCTGTTGCTGAGGAAGTTTGAGGTGGGCCCCATAGTCAAATACAGCTAATCCCTCCTGGGCACACCAACCTCTCCACTTCCTCAGGGATCAGCTGTAACAGTTGCCTCACTTTCTGACAGAAAAGACTGAACTTGGGAGACAGACACGAAAGTCCCCCCAGGGCTTCTCTAAGTCACTGAGCTCTCGGGTGACTTTCTGAAAATAAAGGGCAATCCACACATTTATATGAAAAGCAGAAGTGTAGGAATATATTTAGGACACAGTAAGGAACATTGAGAAGGCCAAAGAGAAATTCATGGGGAAAAAATGGGTTTTGTTAGGTTTTAGTCAAAACACAAACTTGCATTTTCACCACCAATTAGATGTACAAATTTGAAAGAAATGTAAGAAAATAGTTTTTACTATATGCATAGCATATCTTACAGTGCCTTTTTCAATTGTTCTCATTGTAGTGCAGAAAATTCCACAGGCTCTGATGGAGAACAGGTTCACCTATCAGGTTACTATAAACGGGGAAAAAAAGAAAAAGTCACCATTTCAAACACCCTGTAATCCAAGAAAGAAGACAAACAGACAAACAACAGGAGCACAGACAGATGCACCAAGCAGAATTACTTCCTCACAGTAATGAAGAGGGTTGCGCCTTGCCCCTTCCAGAGTTAAAGACCAAGAAGTCCTAACTTCCAGCTCAGGAACCTGCCACTTCCATTAGAACAAAGACATTCTTGACATGCTCTGTATTATTCATAATGTCAGATTAGAAAGCTGCTGGTAAAAGACGTGTACTATTCATCTGAAAGGTCCCTCAGAGACTTGAGTGCTGACTAGAGGATATCCCTGCACAGAGCACTGAGCATTGGCACATACCTGGCAGACTAAAATGGGTGGAAAAGCAAACACAGAGAAAAGGACCCCACTCAAATATGCTTTGTCAGGTTAAGGCTCAGATGTGAATTCATGCAGTTCTGAGACAGGATGAGACAGGAGTGCAAACTTCTGTTAGACACAACGAGCTTGAATGATTGACAGGAGGCAGCCTCTTTAAACTGTTCCAACAGTGCAAAACAGTTCTGAGACAGGATTCAACTCTTCTGGGAGAATTCCCCAAGGATGGAGAAACTATCACATGACATGTCACAGTGTCAAATCAGCAATTCACTAGTCCTTGTCTGGCTATTGGTACAGGAGGGTTATAGCAACAGCTGACACTTCAGGATGTGAATATCTCAAACACATTACAGCAGCTTTTAATCAACTTTGTTCTTATACCAGGATGAGGCTTGGCCTTTATTTAGTTGAATATAAAATGGCTTACAGCAATTTTTTCTTTCTATACTTGCTTGTGCCAGGGAGTCTGAACTGAAGATAGAGTAGATATTAATGTAGTAGAGCATAAGTACGTTCTCTAGACAAGGGTGCACCTATTATTAACAAGAATCTATGAACATTTTGAAGCTCAGGATGTGTCCTATAAGAACTCTCGACATCTGGATTTGTCTGAATCCCAACATCAAGGTCTCAGACACTGGGATTTTCACAAAGCAGCTGCAAAATACTCTGCCTGCCCTCCAGCTACTGCGACTCTGAGGACTGGGTCTGGCAGCACAGAAGAGGCAATGTGTCCTCACAAAAATGTGCTGTAATTATAGGAAATCACTCACAAGGTAGCAACATAAGAGAAACAGAGGAAGACATGCAGGACAACAGCAAATTTCAGGACCACACCACCTGTAGACATTCATCAGGATAAGGAATGAGCTTCAATGTTAGTACAGACAAAAAAAACAAAGTAGTCAGTTTATAGCAGGAAGAGAGTTCAGCTCCTCTAATGAACTTCATAACAGGTTTCAGGTTATAGTCATTAAGGATGGGTGAACAGCTTTTGATACTGGCCATTATACACATCTTGCCATATGAAGAGATTCTCATCTCACATGTTCCTGTTTCAGGGATACACGCCAATAAATTGTGGCACACATTTTCATAATCCATCTTGCTTTTAAGCACATCTAAAAGGCCAGTAAAGCTAAAGTTAAACCTAAAGAACACAGAATCAGCCATTCTTAGTTCAAGTTTTGCCTGCCAAATCTGTGTCTAAAGCTAATGTGTCCACCAACATCTGTTAAATCTCTGGCATCAAAAATGCTTCTACAATTTCTATTATTAACATTTGAAAACTCAGTTGCAGGAAACAAGATGCTTTAATTTACCCATGAATGCAAGTAATGGACAACAACATGAAGTTAATTCAAGCTTAATCCTAAGGGATACTTTTATATAAAAAAGAACAAAAAAGTTTAAATCTTAAATTATTTACACTTACCCATGAGGCAATACAGTTTAGAAATGGTTAAAATGAGACTGAAAAATATTCTGACTACTAGGAGGCATTCAAAACATTTTTTTTCCAAAGATACACAAGCTCAACTATAACTTGCAATAAAAAAAAAAAAAAAAACAACAAAAAAAACCCCAAAACTTGGCTGAACAAGTAGACTAATAAAATATATAAGATAACTTACCTGTCAGCTATGCTGTAAAGCATGAAGGTGGCTCCTAGCTTTCAACTGAGGGGGGAAGGCTAGAAAGCTGCTGCCCAAGCGGCATGGTTTGCCCTAACAGACTGTACTGGCATGTGTGGCACAAGTCCCCATACAGCTGTTGAAGGCTGAACTTCCAGAGGAGATGAACATCATGGCACAGCAAAGACCCCACACCTTTTCAGTGCCCACCTGCAAGAAAGTATTTTGAAAATGAAGGCAACAGTATGTGCCCTTAGGATCAGCAATTACATATAAGATGAAGTTGGTGCTGCCCAGTCTATTTGCTTTAAAAATCACCGATAGTGACCCACAGCAAGAGCAGGTTTGCATACTTTGCTCCATTTAATTTCATGCTTCCTTACCTGTTCTTTTCCTCTATGACTATGACTAATTACCTCCTTGAGCATATTCTTGGCAGGATAATGTTTTTGTCTTATTGCTCATCTTCTTTTGGCCAGGAAATACTGCAGTAAATTCCTAACACTTGTCTTGTCCTATTACAGCCTTTCTTGAGACATCTCTCAATTTTTAAGATTCCTGCTGTCTTTCAGCCTAAGCAGACTTCCTTGCAAGCCTTGGGAAGAAAAGGCAAAGCATGATAATGAAGAGAACCAGAAGCAAAACATTTTCAACAGAAGTAGCAGAATAAAACTTGACAAAATGAGGAGAACTCCTTTTATGTGTGGGGTAAAATGCTCCTACAAAACAAACAAATCCACTCCTCCTTAAATAAGACTTGGTAAATGCATAATATGAGATATGTTTTAGAAACACAGACCACCTGAAAGATAAGTGTTTAAGCCACCAGGACCTATTTATTTCTTGCTGGAGTCTCAGTTCTGCACATGTAATTGAACTGTAGTAACCCACATTTCCTCAAAAGACCAGTGCTAAAAAGTAGATCCTTTCATAATGATCTGGACTTGACCAACCCCTGCAACACCTGGCATGACTGAAATACTTAATGCTGATTGCTTGGTTGGTTTTTGCAACTATGATACAACACAAGTGTTTTCTAAGCATAGCTTAGTGCGCTATTTCCAAAAGACCCTTTGTTTCAATGAAAACACAGAAAATAAAGTTAAAATAGACTAAAAAATAATTTCCTATGCCATTTGAAAGTTATTCTGATCCTTGTTATTTACCTCAACAGTTAAGGCAGGTGTTCTAATCATCTGGGAGAGGGCATTTTTGCATGTGTTTTACTCTGTGGGAGGTTTTAGGTTTTGAGGATTTTGTTTCTAAACAAGTTTTTCCTTAAAAGCTGATCTGGTTGGTTCATTGTGCCAGAAAGGTACAGCACAAGACAGAACTATTAATCACAAGGTACTACAGTTTCATTCCATTGTAGGATGCAGACAAGAAATGTCATAACAATCCTCAGCATCAGTTTATCAAAGTACCATTTATTCTAACATACATTAAACATAAACTACTGAACATAAGTTCATGCTAATTTCAACTTCATTTGAATCATAATGCAAAAGCCAGCTCCTCTACCTTGTGACAGGCCTTCTAGCTGCAGATAAGTACGTTTGCTTAAACAAGCACACCACAAGAGAAAAACAAATACAAAAGGTCCTGTGTGGGAAATTCCCTGCTTAAGATAGCAAGGGCTGTAATTACCTGGTAGATGATGAAATTTGGCTCAATGGACCATCCCTCCAAGTTTTTGCATATAACTGGGTAGACAGTTTCCAGGTAACTAGAGTCAGGACTAAAGCAAACTGGAACACCTTCATCTGACATGGTCATTCTTGGGTTTTTTTTTCTGATTCAGTGTGGAGCCAGGGCAGCTCATCAAGGTCAGTTCACACAACTGGATTTCAAAGGAACAGATTCTAACATACTCTGGTGGTGATAAAAAAATGAACATTGATTCACATGATTCATTTAAGTAAACATTAGAAATAAAAATGCTTTTCACATCTCAATCTAATTACAAAATTGCTAAAATGCATGAAGTTTACTATTAAAATACAGTGAAGTTCCAAATGTATTTCTTAGACTTTGTACTAACACTCTCACCCAGGAAAGCTGAAGATATTGCATGTAACAGGTTAAAAGTGGCTGAAAGAGTAAATACTAATTTAGCATAAACTATAGTACCACAGGGAAAAATCAAATCCAATATACTCTCTTCTATAAACAACCCAAAAAGAAGAGACACTGACACTGCATCACTGAACAGTGTGATCTGGCGGTATTGCACAAGTCAGAGTAGGCAGTAATATCAGACCTATATTGATTAATAATAAATAATAATAACAGGCAGGAGCTGACCTATCAGGATTCACTTTAGAAAAATTCACATCAACCAAATCTAGACCATTCCCTGTTCCTTCACCCATAACTATGTGTGGATAGTCTGTCCCGCAGGCACAGTGAGTTACTACTGTGAGCTGACCTCCTGCCACCTACTACAACTAAAACCTCTGAAAGAGAAAGCTGAAACAATCCTGAGGAATTTCCAGGCACGCTTTCAAAAGCTTCAGTGATCAGGCGTTTGGCCTGTTGGTGGTGATTTGCGATTTTAATGCTCAAGAGTTATGGCATTGCATTTGCTACCTGGCACAAGTGCTTATTTACATCCCACTCCAAATCAGCAAGAATCACAGAGAATTACACTGGGTGCTGTCTGAAAGAGTAGGAAAGCAAAGATAAAATGAAGTACAGTTTATGGTGCATTAATATCTATGATCCTGCAGTTAATCCCTTATAACACAGTCTCATACATTAGACACTGCTTTCCGGTATACTTGCCAAAGAAATTAAGTGTTAATAATAGGCTATTTCACAACTGCTGCTGTTTTAAACCATTGCTGGGAGGCAGAAGGAAGCTTCTATTTTTTTTTTTTTTTCATGAATTATAAAATCTGCAAATTATTAGAGTGCAAATTAACAAGTTTCTACTATGTCTAGTTTATGTACATTTAAATCCTATTTTATTGGCTCTTAATTAAATACATATAAGGAACTTCAGTCTGAAACACTACCACATTCTCCTAATCCCTTCATAATTTTCTCTTCACAGTCCTTTTCTGATTTCCCATTTCAAATTGTTTCCTCTGTAATAATTTTCAAACTAGATTTTACTATTCCTACTTAAAACTAGTAAAGGGCTTTTCTTATTGCAAGCACTTTAAGATATTAATTTATCCTAATAGAGCTCCTGCTTTGTAAGTACTGTTTTAAAGTACACAACCTAAGGTGAAAGGCATACAGAGCTTGCTGTAAACCAGTCAAGAAACTTGCATCAGAAGCAGGAAAGAGCTCAGATGGGAAGGGAGTTGATGGACTTCATTTAGAGAAGGAAATAAGTTTTTTAGCTATAAAAAAACATTTTCAAATTAGTCATATATTGTGCATGTAGTTTTGTTCAAATTCAACAGATACCTTTGGCTGAAGAAAAGCAATGAAGAGAAAGTCTCAGAAATGTCGTAATTGTTGTATCTGAAACACCTGCATTCTTTCAGGCTAGATTGACAAATAGATATTGCTCTCTTTCCTATAATAGAAGGCCTTCTTACAAGCTGTCCTAATTTCCCAGACACCCCAAGGACCTCTAAACATGGCTAAACTGTGTGTCAGGATGCACATCCTAGCATTTCTCCTCTTACTGATGATTTACTTGGCATGACAATACTTAACCTATTCACTGGGCCGGAGACAGAGCAAGGTGTTGAGCATTCATTTTCTTATTCAAGTTGTAACTGTCCCTTCAGATCTGCTAATGAAACTGCTCAGGTACATAATAACTTCCTAAACAACTTAAATAACATGTTTTTACCAATCTGATTACTTCGTTGAAGATGCATTGAGGATCGGCTGCATGAGGAGCTCCTCCCTCCAGCAGCTCTAGAAGGGTCATAATGTCCATGCAGGGAAAAAGGACAAGCAGCTGGAAGCAATAACATTTTCAACCAGCAGAGCTGCATCTGCGGGAGGGTGTTCAAGGATGTTCTGCTGCAGCATAGGTATCACTGCACCATTCAGCAGCTAAAGGGAGAGCACTTGGAGATACATATGCTATTTGCAGGCCTTGTCCTAATGGGTGCATACTTTATTTTCTGAAATAGCAATGGCTAAGTTTGGAAAAATCTGTATGTCACAGCTGGGTTTTTTTCTTGCACTTCATGGAATTGGTTTTTTAGCAAGGAGAAGATGTTATTTTATGAATGAAAGCATTCTTCTATTCCTAAATTATCTATAAACAGGCTGGTTTTTATAAACTCATGGATTATTCATGGATAAAAATCCTGTATTCAAATAAGTTACTGCCTACAGTCTGTTTGTTTACTACATGCTGCTTTTACAGCTTCAACTATTTATGTCCTATACGATTGTAAATCACATGGTATTGTTTCTGATCCAGGGCTGGATGAATGAAAATTTTGTAACGGAGGAGAAAAATGAGAGACTTTTCAATGAAGATGAAACATTTTCAGAACTCACCTTTGAGAGAAACTGTGCACTTCAAGTCTCATATATGCAAATATAATTCACAAAAAAACTAAGGTCGAATATGAAATCCTCATTCAGACAGCATATTATTTAAACTATTTCAGCATTTGAATCCAACTATTTTGCTTCTTCTAGCAGGGAATACATACGTTGAAGCAAGCATAGCAAAACCTAGGTCCCTAGAGCTCAGACTGAGACAACAAAAATAGAAACTGAAATGGGAAACCTGCAATCTGTTCTTGGTTTGTAGAAGCTTCTGTTCAATTCATTTACTGAACAGTGGATCTTCTGCACTACAGCATTAATGAGAACAAATACAAAAAGCTTTCTAACTTAAAGAAATAGCTGCTACTTTAGGGTATTTTCAAACATTTTCCAGAGATTAACATATAAGGCAGATGCTAGAATACCAGCACACAATACTTTAATTTAGTTCAGTATCTCTGCAGGCAGTGGCTTCTCTATTACAGCTAGTTCCCAGAACACAAGAGGATGTTATTGCAGGGCACTTCTAGATTAAAATCCCCAAATAAGCTGTTAGACTTTACACATATCAATCTTTTGTAAGTACAATAAGGCAGACTTAATTGGTTTTACTTTCATTTTATAACAAATGTTCTTATAAAATAAAGCTATTAAAAAAAAAAAAAAAAAAAAAGACCCATGAAAAGGATCAGAAAGCAATTCCATAAATGATAAAATAGGGGCAGAGACTTATTACAGAGGAATGTCAGCAAGTGCATGGCTCAGGTTGTTTTCTTAATGCCAAATAATCATCTTTGGAAGGTGAAACAATAAATTTACAGTTTCAAATTAAGGATTGTGAGAAATTGAGGAGTTATTGAAGCAGCAGAGAATATTGAAAATAAACCCAAAAAACCCAAAACCAAATACGAAATAAAATCACAAAACAAATATTAACACAATGACGAATGCTTTCTGTAAGCCAGTGAGAATGAATAATGCCTGGTGAATAACTTGGCTAGCCTGATCTGCAAAGCTTAGAATGGAACCAAGCTTCATGGTAACTGAGGTATTTGAATGCATGATACCAGTTTGAACTCCAGTCAAACCTGAAAAAACATTTACAAGCTGGTCTTCTGTTGGTTTTCTGTGAACACCTTATGTGAATTTCTAGAGTTAGAAAGGATGCATGACAATGTGGATGGAGCGAGCATGGAAAACATTCAATCTTATTTAAAGCTGTGTAATTATTCAAGACTATTTTACACAGAACTTTATCCTGTTGTACTGCTAATGCTCAGTAGGGTTTCTATTTGTAACAATATTCACACATCTACATATAAAAATAATTCAGTTCAAAGCCTTAACTACTTCAACTAAGGAAGAAGGTCTGTCCCCTCTCAGTGACCTATCCTTTACCCCAGAACAGCAAACAGTACGCAGGCAGATATATGCATGCAGACTGTTAGAACTGGTTTACCCTTTTTCTGGGTTTCACTGTCAGTTACAACTTCTGAGAACACTTTCAAGTGGAAAAATAGTAACTTAAAAAAAAAAACACTTCAGGCCCAATGTGGAACAAATTAACATTGCTCTGTAACTTATTGGACAGCTGAACTCCCAGTGACCTGTTGTTTCAAAAGTGAAACTTTCTGCACCCAGAAAACATAAGTTAAATTCAGAGTGGTTCATTTGCCTGTGTCCACTCTGCATCTGAAACTCTCTCAGTATTTCATTTTTCACCTTATGAGGGCTAACATAACTCTTTCTCACTGACTTGTGTGTCTCTGGCATGGTCCTCTCCCCGGCCCTAGTGGGTTGCCTCCTCCTCCTCAGAGAGCTTACAAAGATGTCTGAGCACACTCTTCCTCCCCCTCTGGCAGTTCTGCTGGCTCTAATTTCCATAGCAGAAAACTCACCTCAGTAATAAATCAAAGAGCTCTGGAAGAGGTGACTCATCACTTTCCTGTAAGTGGTTAAAATAAAAATGGACTGTGGTCATTTCTATGGGCTCACTGCTCTTTTCTTTAAGCTTGACTCCCCCACCCCCATGCTGTAGATTTTATCATCTCCTTGAGTTATTTTTGGCTTTTAGTACAGCTTATTAAATCTTTTCTGCTTGTCTTTGTCATGTCATTTGATCCTACTCTCCTCTCTCCCCAGGTGCTGCATTCACTGGTCATCTGTGTCATTAGAGTCTCTTCCTTTATTACTATCTTACCAGGGGTCATGTCACAGAAAAGAATGTCACTTGGAACATCCCTCTATTCAGTTGACCAGATTTCAATGTTTTATGCAATAAACCCCAAACTTCCCCAAGATATGATATTTTTTTTCCAATCTTATGGCAGAAATACAGATGCTTCCAAACCTGTACCTGTCACCTACGAAGTGCGTGTTGATCATATGAAAGATATTTATAGCAAACTGTGAGGCCTCTATCACTACACGTATGTGCATATGCATTTCAGGACCAAACTGTAATACAGCTATGGGAACAGAACTGCTTTTTGGTCACGTTATAGGTTCAGGGCTGTAGCATCCAGCCCTTGAGGACTTCCAGAAAAGGCTGTATAGCAGGAAACAGGGCCTGTTTCTGTTTTACAGAAACAACAGAAAAGCTCTGCAAATGCAGTTACGTTTATGAAAAAATAATTTCCAGATTTAAAATAGAAAGCAACTTTTTTTTTTGATACAACAAACCAGCACACTTAACAAACCATCATGATCCTGTATTGACAATGCAGACTCCTGAGCTGCTTCACTGTTTAATGGCCAAATTCTTTCAGAGCTAAGCTCTGATACTACAATACCATCTGTTAGTGAAGATATACCACATAAATTCCCCAGCAGCTTAGCAGAGCTATGTCCAAGCACAAAGTACTGCACTGGTGGTTCCCTCACAGAATGCAGTTGAAGTTTGCACCAAGCTGCATACAGGAACATGAACACGTTTTCTCATGGCCAGACTTGGAAGAGGAACAGCATCAGTTTATTTCCAGAATCTAGAACCTGTGTTGAAGGACAATCAAACAAGACTCCAGCACATAAAAAGGGAAATTTACAATAGCACAGCAGAGATTTTCTGTTTAGTTGCTTTCACTGAACTGAGATCAGTATTTTGAAGTTGAAACTCTTTTTCAGTGAGTGAAAGCCAAGCCAGGCAGAAGACATGTTCTTAACGATAGAAATTATGGGCCAAATCCTTAACTGTCTTTGGCTGTAGCGGCCAGGAAAATGAAAGATCCAGCCAGGGCTTCAGCCTCACCTTACTCAGTTTAGCCAGCACATTGTTGTCACCCTTAAGACATCCTTAGTTGTCTCTGTTCCCAAACAGAAAGCATGACTGCACTGTACATAATGGTCTCATGAGATCTGGTGGTTTCCAGGAGCCACAAGACAACATTACCTAAAGGAGCCTGGGAACTTTATCAGCTGCCATGGGAATGACTTGTGTCTCCACAGTCAAGGGCACAGAAAAGCAATATGAAAGTACACCTGTGCCCTTCATCACACAGTGCCAACTCCCTGTTCAACTCATGATCTGTCTCTTGGGCTCCAGTCCTGACACTGTTGCTCCATCCAGGTTTACTCTGCTTTGGGGATTCAGCCAGCCCTCTAACATTTCTTTGATTTGGGATTTTAAAGCAGCCCCTTCACATTACCTTCCATCTTTCCTGATTGTGAGGTTTATATTATTTATCTTTTCCATTTGATTAACTAGCTGAAAAATCAATACTGGTGCATTTTATCATCTTCTCAGAGGAGCCCTCTGTTTTGTTGTGCTGCTTTTTTAGGAACTAAGTTTATGAATCTATACAAGTAGTTTGGCAACCTGCTCTTTCTCCCTTTTGCCCTCCCCCCTTTATTTTGGACCAAACACAGGAATCTTTCTGTGGCTCTGTATGGTGAAAATTGATATAAAACAGCTTTGGTCAATTTTATATACTTTTTTTTGTGTTAAGAAAGTTAATACCACGGAAAAAGCTGGTCAGGAGGATCAAATGTTTATGCAGGACGTCATGCTGCTTTGGTGTGCCAGCTCTCCAAGAGTCTACAAGGAAGCCAGCCAGACGGGCTCTGAAGCCTGCACCCTGACCCCAGTGACCTCTTAATTTTTCAGCGTTTATCTAGCCTCATCCCAGCAGTACTTGCATTGAAACTGATCCCCCTGCTCCTGGATTTTTGGCAGAAGGGGACTTCCTTCATATGGAAAAGTGTTTAATACCAATTTAATGGTCTGTCTAGCCACTGTAAAGCCCCAACCCCCTCCCCAAGTCTCCCACTGGCAAGAAACAGTGAAATAATATGCTTGAAATAGCCCTAATTCGTCTCCTCAGCATGGTAGTTGTTTTTCTAATAAGCAATTTTTTGAGAAAGCCATAGAATAGAAACTAGCAGCTACAGAGCTGAAAGACATCTTTAATAAATTCCTTTTCTTTTTCATTAAATTATTTTTTTCATTGTCTTCTCACTTATACATTTGCATGGTCAGAAATGGATACCCATGGAGCTAAAAAAGGCTTCCATTTTAAGTCATCAGATTTGTTAGCACCAGAAAAACAAATCATATTTATGCAAATCCACTTTTTATGTCAAAAAAAGTCAAAGTTGTAAAAAAAAAAAGCTTCTTGGTACAATGCCAACAAAAATCCTAACTAAGACGTTAATAAAAAGAAATTGAGAGATGGCATAGTTTTCCTAAGGCGATCTGTTTTGCTACTGTAAGGAAGGTGTGGGTTCAAAGGAAGCTGGGACTGCCCTTCGAGATAAGGAAAGGTTTGAACCTTTGCAGCAGGATGGCTGTGTCAGGGACAAAGCACAGCCTCATGCATCCCCTAGTGTTGGGATGGGGAGAATTTCAGCTGTGGAGCAAAATGGCAGGCCAGAACCTAGTAATAGATGCAACAAGCTTGGCACCACACTGATCTTTTAAGAGCTCTCACATCCTTTTACTTAAGTCACCGCATTAGAACAACATACCCTTAGGCACCTTGTGGAGTCAGTAACAAAACTTGTTTTAATAGTGATTTGATTTGCTATCTTTAAAGAAAAAAAAAATATTCCTCCTAATCTATTCTCCTTCAGAGGTGAAAAGCCTGTGAATATCTGCCACTTCCCATGCCTTAACAAGAAGTACCAGAAAAGTCCATCTGAGAAAACATGAAGAAATGGTAGTCTGCAGTCTACACATACTCCCATTTGGACTTA
Organism: Bolborhynchus lineola; assembly: GCA_025448015.1. Lineage (NCBI taxonomy): Eukaryota > Metazoa > Chordata > Aves > Psittaciformes > Psittacidae > Bolborhynchus > Bolborhynchus lineola. The sequence goes on from JAOEHX010031988.1 coordinate 17,255, forward strand.
AACCACTTAATTTTCAAAGAAGAAGGAGGCTCATATAGAGAAGGACACTGAACAAAACACCATGGTTTAATGGCAACAAGCTTCACTGTGCTGTGATGAAATACCACAGGGCAAGAATTTACATAGCCTCTGAAGGATTCAATGTCCTGCGCTGCTGCAGAGGGTAATCTCCTTTACCTCTATGCAGCAATACAACATATGGAAAACAATGGAAGTCATTCATATGGATTCTGCTTATAACATTATTTAAATCAACATTTTCTTGAGTGAATAAAAATGCCCAAAAAGCTTATCTAGAGTGACTGCTCTTTTTATACATAAAGTATGTTCAAATACCTTCAAAAGCCACAGAATCTCATGCTGACAATCAAATAACAGCTAGGGAGGTACTAAGCATGATCTCAGACAAAGGCTTATAATTCCCATCACCTCCTGTATTGCCACACCACTAATATCTACATCACTTCCCTGCAGCTAAAATAAACCAAACCAAAAAACATCAAGTTCACAAGACCAAATGTTTGCATTCCAAAAATATTATATTGTGCCACTTTTTCAGCTCTTTGGGAGCAGGCAAGAAGGAAAAGTACCATATCAGCCTGTTCAATAGCATTACTAGGGCAGATGTCCAGCCCACTGGACTTCAGTCTGAGACAGTGATCATATGGCTGCCAGAAAGGTGAACATTTTCAAAAGCAGAGAAACCACAGAGATAAGAAAAGGAGGAGAGCATAAAGAAACTAAGTACAAGTACAGATGGAGCTTTCCTGGTCTTTCTGATGTCTCCAGGGGACACACCGTGCACAGCCTTGGGGAAGGCCCATTTCACTGCAAGATTCACTGCTCTGTCTCATGGTTTTCAGCTCTGAAAAAGTGCCAACACATTACCAACTTTCAGGAAGGAATTCTGACTTTATTTCTTTGGCAAAGAACAATATGCTCATCTCTAATTCCCTTTCTACATATCACACAGTGGCACAGTCCTGGAATTATGTCTCAACATACCATATGTGCTGTTAAACACAGCCCAGCTCCCACACTCTGTAACCACAAAGAATCTAAGGAGATGAGTGAGGGACCTTTTCTGAAAAACGGCTCCAAATGATCAAAGAAAACCAGAAAATAAACAGGTTATGATACATCATGGTGGAAATTATCTGAGGCTATGAACATATCCAATCAACTCTAGTTGTGCAACTGTGCTTTTTGGAATTTCTCTAAATCCATTGAATTGGGCAACTAATGAAACAGGAGGAAGGCTGTGAAACATTATGCTTGAGGGTGGTTTGGAAGTTTATAGAGAAAAAAATGTGTAATTGCTTATTCTATGTTTGTTCAATACTTCTGAAATGTGGTTATGGTACTATGTAGTCATAACTACTATGCTTGCTTCTTTGGGTCCTACAATTTAGTTTATAAATTGTTCAGCTGGACATTTTTCCCCACTCCCATCCTTTCACTGTTAAGTGCTCTTTTCTTACCCCCAGAGATCAAAAAGATGTTTTTGTGGTTTGCTGTTCCATCCACATTCCCTCTCCCTCCTCCCTTCCTTCCTCTGCCCTCACTGCAGCACATCACCCAGCAGCCTCGGGCATGAATCAGTCACACCACACACACAATCACATACACACAACCCCCCCTCAGCTGTGACAGTGTCCGGATGAACTTATGGAGTCTGCGTCCTGCTTTGGACATTACCCTGTGTTTCGACAGCTCCCTGACTCTCACTTTCGGTGCACTGAGTTCACTACTAGCTTGGCAATTGATGCCTGTGTGTTTGTCTAATCTAAAGGCTCGACTTTGATCCTGAGTCAAATCAAGTATCTTTGAGCACTTGATAAAATGGCTAAGAATGAACCTAGCAGGTAAATGATAATTTAGGGGAAAGCCTCCAGATTCCTTTTGTCCTGGACTCTGCTAGCACCTCATTTCCACATTACCTTGGCAAGGCTGAAGCTACTTGTTTGATCAGGGCAACAGGTTTGTTTTCCAAACCAGAGGATTCTGGTGCAGCTGGGGAATAAGAGGACAGGGGCATCAAATACAAAACCCACTTCTCAGAGTGGAATATCCTCCCATTTGGCTAATTCAGGGAAAGTTTTACCAAACACTTTAAAATAAATGAGTTATAGCTTACTTGCTGGCATGTTACTGGATAATGGTCAAATGAAAGCTTGGATGAAGACCAGCTATAACAGATCATGACTGATGTCACTTACTGCTTGTTTTTCTTTTCCCCATCACACAAACCAGTCTTTCACACTGTTAGAAGTTTCCAACAAAACAGACTTGCACACTTAGAGGTTTGCTTTTCATGCATTAATATCTTCTCTACTGTTCTGCCTATGAAGATAGCCAGTCAAAAAATAAATAATCATCTAAGTAAAACCTGCATCTATACTTGTCTGGTCTTTCAGGGAAGATGAATGATTTTGTGAACAATTCCATGAATAATCCTTGCACACAGTGCATTGCTATATTGAATATTCAGATTCCTAGCTCTCAGGTACCTGGCATGTTATGGGCTTTCCCAGAGAATAAGCAGAACCTTCATCTTCATTGTGAATATTCACAGCTATACATTTCAAATTCACTGTCACAAGTCTGTCATATAAAACACTGTTAAATGTGTTGCCAAAATAAACAGCCCCGTCAATATCTTTTCTTGCATTTATTTCTGTAAAGTAGATTTTGAGGAAGGAAACAATGGAACAGAGTTAAGCTGAGATAACAACTTAAAATACATATTTCAAATCTTAATTTATTTTTTTTACCTTTGTATTAAAAACATCAGAATACTACAGTATATATGAAAACAAAGACAAATAAGTCAGGCTACTAAGAATAAATCAACAACTGAGCGTGTATAAACATCACTTCTCAGCCCTTGTGGGGAGTACATGACTATACTCGACAAGAAGAGGCATGTTGAGAATGCACTGCGACTTCCATAGGAAGTCCTCCAATTCCTGCTTCAGGATTTTTCATACTATAGCATGTGCGGATGGCATTATCCTGCTTTTCAGTTTGCTGGAAATTGATTACAGCATATTATTACTTTACTCTTAATAAAGGCCACAGTACAGGCGCACTGCCAACGTCTACTTTCAGTGGGGCAAAATAGGTCTTAATTAAAAACAGATGAGCTAAAGAAAAAATTGGGAGGAAAAAAAAAAATACTGTCAAGGGCAGATTTATTTTCCCAAAGGAACATCTGTTACTAACACATCTCATGAAAATACATACATTAAACCATAAGTCCAAAACAGAACCTGTCTTCAAACACTGCTCGATAAAAGTGTACGAACCCCGGAAAACCTCTTTAAAACCCACAGCAACCCATAGGCTTGAAGAGAACCATTTCCTCTGTATACAGTGCAGCTCTTCAGAACTGCAGCCATTTGGCAGCGAGTTTACAAAGCCACAAAAGGATGGGAATTAGCCATGTCAGCATCTTCCCTGGCTGCAGAATGTAGCTGCTCAATCCTTCACCCTGCCAAAAACCAGTTGTAAAAGTCAGTGTGACAGCCTAGAGGAAGGTAATCCTTGCCAGCTGTTTCCACCCGAAGCCAACCACATTGGTAGCACAGCAAGCACCAACATGCATTGACTAAGCAGCTACCTGAGAAGTGGTAAGATGAAGTCTTATTCTAGGATCAATAAAATTCCAGGATGCTGACAATGCTTAGTTCACTTCAGCTAGCTGATTCAATAAGGATTGTTACAATGTGCTGGCCACACATGGCAGCAGGTTATTAAGGACTTCACTACTGTGAATGAGAAATTCTCATCAATCCATCACCTTCAGAGTGAAGAGAAAGCCGAAGCATTCTTACACAGAACTGCTAACTGGAGTAGCACAGCCTAAATGGAATTCAAACTTTCATTAATAACCAGATTTTATTAATAAGTAGGCAAAAGGGTGGTGTCATTTCCCTTCTCTTCAGTGTGTCTCAGCTAATGCCTACCCACACATGCTACAAGGCATGTGCAGCCTGCAGAGAACCACTGAGGGAGGCACAATTCACCAATAATTCACATGATGTTCAGTTAACTTTGGGTGAGGTGGGGGTTGAGACCAAACAACCTGTCTTGTCTTTCCAGTGCTTTGTCTGATAGCAACTTTAAGAATGTCAGATCTGCTCTTACTTGTTCATCTTAATTTCTTCCTTTACACATACTGAAACAACAAGAGAATTCTGTAACATGTAGAAATGATGAAGGCTTAACAGCTGTCATCTAAATATTTTTATTGAAACTATAATTAACTGTTTCTAAGAGCTTGGCTTTACTACAAAGACAGTAAGTCAGAATAAGAGTATTAAGTTTCCTCTGTTATCAATCAGTGATTTCTGCTCTACTGCTGCAAAGTGTGCCTTTGAGGCACCCACTTCACTTACTGCTGTTTTGCTCAAGGGAAAACATGATGGCTTTTTCTTTTGCTATACACTATTAAACAACACAGATTAAGCTACATGCTTATGCTATACTAAATGCCCCATTCTGCTAATCTACACAGATAACTAAATTTAATTACATTAATAATTGTTGTGGCTTACCATAGTGCCAAAATTTACCTCTTAGCTTGTTAGACCTACAATTTAATTAGTAGGAGTGAATACAATCTTAAATGAGCAATATTATCTGAACAATTATTTAAGGGGTTTTGCCATGGTTTCTGTACAACCTAAACAAACTGAGTTACTTTCACTGCACTAGTGAGAACTGAAGCTGTAGCCCAGACACTTGTGGGATGAGTAGATCTCTTTGTTGTAGATGGCCCTCAAGACTGGTGTCAGTGAATCCAATGTATTTCAACAACATTCAAGATTCCTAGAAGTTTAGTTTCATCTGATTTGCGCTAAATCCCCATTAGTTCTCAGATCTCAGCCCAGGACCTTATATTTACTAACACTCACTCTCACCTTAAGTTTTTTGTTTCAGACACAGGACAGACAGAAACATCTGTCAGGTTCTTTCTTCCCTAAAATAAGCAAGCCCAAATCTCCTTAATTCATTTGAATTCGAGCTAAATCCTCTTTATCTCAGACATAAAGATGTTAAAGCATGCCTGTTGTCCTCCTGCAAACAACGCAACCTTACCTTGAGCAAGACCTGATTTTAACAAACTGGTAATCACTATTCATTCCTCTACATTCATTTTAACTATAGTAGCCATATTCCATAAATATCTTTCTTATAAAGGGGGGAAAAAAAGAAAAGGAAAGAAAAAACCACCACAAGAGGAAAAAACCCAAACAAACAAAAACACACCCCCAACAACAAAAAAACCCAAACAAACAAATCACCGCTCTACCCACAAAGTTCCTTAATCTCAGTGGTCACTGGTGTTTTGTTGCTCCTCTTTGTGAGGTAGGCTTGTGTTGGGGTTTTTTGTTGTTGGTTGGTTGGTGTTTTTTTGGGGAAAGGGGTACATTTTACAGACCTATGAGTTACTTATAATACCTTCCAGATTAAAAGAAATCTGTTCAAGGTGTTTACCACTCATCCTTATGGTACTACATCATGCTTATGAATGTTTTCAGTTTTACAGAGTCTGTAGAATCAATAAAGCAAATCACCATGAAGCTTAATTAACTCTCTCTCATAACTGCACTTACAACAACATCCATGCATCAAAAAAACAAGACTAAACAAATCACCTTCAGATGTTCACACCAAACTACATAGGAATGGTGAAGAACAGTAAAGTACAGAAGTAGTATTCTGGATACAGGAAAAAAGAGAGTATGAATTGTTTGCTATGCTTTAAAAAGAAATGTATTGGAAAACAAATAAATGTTATAAAACCGGCTATGAAGCTCTCCACTAGAATGTGTAGGTGACATATGCCTGAACCAGACCATTAAAGTCTCTCCTGTAAGTGTGCTCGTTTGATTCCTGCAGTGATAACTCAGCCTGTTTCTCAAAGTGTGTCTTAATGGGAAATAAAAGGAAGCAAGAAAAATGTTCTTTGCCAGCAGAACAGTTGTGATTTCTCACTCTGCCAACATCACATTAGTTAATATTACTCCAAGTGGCTTTTCAGTTCTTCATTGGCATTACTGTATGTCTGAGAAAAGAAAAACAACAGAAAACAAAGCCTGAAGCCCATACATGGCAAGAAGTCATCTTACTCAAGGCAGAAGAAGGAATGCTCACCAAATTAATATCTTGCTCTGCCTCAGCTGCAAAGGGTATGTCATTTCTGGGGGCACTTCAAAAGACTATATGCAACATATGCGAGTTGCACAATAGCTGTTGGAGAGCACAGCTCCTGTGCTTTTTGTATCATTCCCCATTACAACCCATCTGGATTGCTAAATAAAATAATGACAAGGATATTGAATATCTAGAAGACCACAAGCCTGGTAAAGGGTTGACATACTTTACATTTCAAGATAATGACCTTTAGTTTTATGTGCTATCTTATGGCCACTACCTAATTGCTAAAGACATAAATACGCCATCACTCAATGTGCCTAATCAGTTGTGATTACAGGAGAATTTCTCAAGGAGAATTTCTTACAATCAAGAACATCATTTATTAACTAATTGCAACAGAGAGCAGTCTCCCTGCTTTCACATTTGAATTCAGCAATACATTATATCTTAGTAGAAAACAATACTAATGAGTAACATCTGAGGTTCTACAGAAATCTCATTTTCAGAAACAGATCTCAGTTGGTTTTGAAATCACAACCTTTTAATGTACCTCAGAAGCTGGCCAGTTAACTACTACTAGATGATTTCAGTTTCATGTTCACACTGATAATCAGATCTAATTGATAGCTCAATGTGTAAGCAAAGTGTTCATTAGTAAATTAAAATTGTCAAATCAAAACTGATCAGGAGTATTCTCATTCAAGTAAATACATCAAACTAAGCACTTGTACTCTTTATGGAAAAATTGCCAACTTTAAGTAAAAAAAAAAAAAAAAAAGGTGCTTAAATGTTATGTGTGAATAATTTACATGATAGAATCCAGGGATTTGAGCTGCATGATAAACTGAAGGAATGCAAACCCACTCAGGTACCAACTGAATGAGTTTCAAACAGGTCTCTGAACAACAACACTGCTAGAGTGAATCACTACCACAAGCATACACTGAGGACAAGGTAAAAGGTAACATCAATTCTATGCACTTTGTCCAACCGCTATATTGTGTTTGAAAAGGCTTATATGCAATCACTGTCACTGTGCAGTATCTCAAAGGCTTCTCCCAAGATATGTGCTCTGAGTAGATCAGATTCATTACACAATAAACATACAACTAAGGGTACTAAAACTGTTCTTTACCATAAAAGCTCAGATTAACCAAAACACATTAAAGGGAACTAAAAACTCAAACCCAGATGTATACACCCCAGTGTAATTCTGACTTTTTTTTTTTTTTACCCCTAATGTGCTTAAAACCTTCTTGTTGAACATTCCTGGAATCCAGATGCACAAACATGAACAGGAGATCCAAATGTTGCATTTTTGCATGGTCCTAAGTTAATTTCCCAACATACACAACTATATAGAAGTTCCTCACAGCTCTACGCCACAGTGTCAACATTAACTCCAGAAATGTTTAGGAAAATATTCAGTATAAAATTCAGGTTAAGTAGTTACAACTCATTTAATTAAAGGAATTTCTTTGCCTGTAAAAACTAAGGTATGTGTTGTTTGGAAATATTTTCCATACCCCAATAGTGTTACATTAGAATACCTTTCACTGTTTTAAGCGTGCCACTTACCTCATGGGGTTAAAAAAAATAAAAAAAAAAAATCCACCACCACAGAATTTAATTAACAAGTTTTCATTATTTGTACCATGTCTAAATTGAAAGTAAAGACAACGTAATGAGGATCAGCTACTGTTCACTCCAATTAGCTGATTTTGTGGACACCATATTTATAGTCATTCCCACATCACAGTAATGCTGCTCAGCTCAGATACATGCAGGTAATGTGCAACTGCCGATATTATCAACATTAGTACAGTGATAAAATTGGAAATTTGAGTGTTTCTCAATAAAGGCAGAGCACAAAGTTTATTTTGACTGTATACTGCTTAATTAGAAGTGGCTCTCCCAAGGGAAAGTACAATCTCTGACATTTCACCTGAAAGCATTTCACCAGGATCCTGCACAGAAAAGCTCATCAAGGGAAATGAGGCACATCCTGTTTACTTTTCAGCTCACTTAGCTCATTAATAGCTATGCACACTGACACTTCACCAAGTTTGGGCTATTTCAGGCATTTCTGCAATACAGGTTTGTAGCCATATTTATTAATATAACTTGGGGGATAGGGAAAGTGTTTGGGTTTGGGCCGTGTTTAGATTTTGGTGTGGCTGCCTTTTTTTTTTTTAACGTCTGTGCTTTTAAAATAAATTATTGTCTCAAAAGAATATTACTCAAATCAGATTCTTATTCAATAAAAGGTTTAAATTACAGATAACAAAAGGAACTCAGAGGAGTGAAGTGGATGTTGTGACACAGTCCTCTTTCTAATATCCCTCCAGAAACCTAGATAAATGTCTTGCTTGTAGCAAGAGTTCCAGCTTTGTTTTCAAATAATGATAACTTTTTTTTTTTCCTGTGTGTCCTGAAGAGCCACTTAAGAAACTAGGATGCTTTAACATCACATTGTCTAGTGTAACAAATCTGTCACTTCCCAGTGCAAAGTCGATGGCTAGCCCAAGATCTGACACACAAAAAAAACCCCAAACCTATGAGAAAGATTGTCTTTTCTCTAAAAGCAGCAGTCCCCTTAAATACGTCCTTCTTGATCTGAATGCAGGCAAACCCACCCAAACAAAAGTCCTTTTCAAAAGAAAAATGTAACACACACAAACTTAATTAGTACTACAGACCTAATACTCAGTATCTGAGCACCAGCGTTTCAGAGAGTTTGCACTCCTGGACCATGCCTCAAACCTCTCTTCCCTTCTTGTAGCTCTAGTGCTCTGATGAAACATGTACAATTACAGAACCTAACATAGTCACCATTTGATTTTATTCAAAAGAAATTAATTATGCAGCTGGAAATACTACCCATCTTCATCAGTCCAGATAACACATAGTTACATTAAAGTCAGCCAACGGCATTAGAGCCTTGGGGAATGCACTGCCTGCTTTAGGGTCACTGAGAGAGCTGACAGCAACATGCAATGCAATGCTGTAACAGTTTTGTAAGCTGATGAATAAATCCCATTTGCTAATATGTGACCATGTAAATTTTTCTCAAAGCTGAATGAAGAGATGGTTTGCTTTCCCTTTCCACTAAGTTTTATTCTGCTGAGGCCTATGGCATACTCACTAGAGACTCCCCACCAGCTGTTTTTCCTTTTAAGCTTTCCTTGTCACTTTGGGATGTGAATTTTTGCTGATAAAGCGTAATAGAAGCTGTTTCCTGCTATGCCACAGTGAAACAGATGTTGTAAAAGTTGTGTAGCCCTTAATCTGGTCTCTGAGCAAAACCTGTTTCAGGCTAACTTTTCTTTTGTCACAAAAACATACATTATATTTCTTTTCCTGCTGGTCAACTGAAGTAGGCATCAAATAAGCATTTTAACTGAGTGGTTTTTGCAAAGAGTCCCAGAAAGCAGCAGTGTGAAAATGAAAATGAAAACTGCATATCACAGAAAATAGGACAGGAGGGTGCTCAAATAGTCCTTGAGTTCACCTTCCTACTCCCAGGCACAGGCATCGCTGCCGATGGAACTCCGGTGGATGTTTGTCAAGCCTGTCCTTGCAAAGCTGAAGTGATTCCATAGCAGCCCTAAGCAATCTATTCCAGTGACTAATTATCCTTTCAATTATAATGTTGCCCCTCCTATCTAACTTCTAATCTCCTTTGCTTTAATTTAAACTCATCAGTTTTTGTCCTGTCCCCAGTGGACATGAAAAACCAGATTAGCCTCTTCCTCCAAACAGCAGCCTTTTGCCTACATCTTCTCAGCCTTCTTTACTTAACCTCTAGACTACACAGACCAAATTCTTTCAGTTCACTTTCATAGCTTTTTTCTTCTATTATCCTTATTGCTTGCCTCTGGTCTCTGTCCATCTGATGCACATCTTTCCTGCTGTGTAACATCCAGGGTTAGATATGCAGTCTAGCTGACACATGAAACACCAAGGTTTCCTCTTGTATTTAACACACAATACTTGTGTAACTTATGTTTTTACAGCTGATGCTTATTATTGGTGTTCTTCCTCTCTCCAGTTTTCATTTTGACACAATTATTTCAAGATTAGAAGCCAGCTGAACCAGTTGGATTAATGTGCAGCTGAGTTAGAGCCTCAGTAAATATTTCTGCTCTCACTGCAGATGCAAGTAGCTTATGGACCACACTGGAAAGTAGTGAAATCTATTCTCTACACACACACACTTTTATTTATACATATTTCAAATCTCTAACACATTTTGCCTTCCTCAGTTCCGGCACTAGAAATAGCCTTAATGCACTCTTACAAGCTGCAAAAATAACCATTATTTCTGTATTCAGAGGCCAAGTCCTCAAAGGAGCTCAGCGGTTACTGCTTCCTAGTATGCAACTGCACATTTATGTTCAGTATAGGCATAAATTTTTTTAACTGTGGCTTTTTATTGGCAGATACCTCCTCACACTTTGATGAGTTATGTTTACTAGCATACACTAGCTTTCCTAGTTCACCCACTTTGGGATGATTCCTAAATAATTCCCCAAGATATTGCCTGTTTTCTCAACAGCTGGCAAAGCTGATACTTCCAAGCTTTTCTTACCAATGTTTTTGCTTATCTGCTGTCCTGTATTCTCAGTACTCTCGATTTCCTGACTTCTATTTCCAACCACCTTATTTTCCTACATAGTACTTCAGAGCAGTCAAAGAAGTTAGACTCTCAAGGCTTCACATTTCCTTATCTTTGTACTACTTCTCCCTAAATTTCTGCCTAACATTAAAGTTTTGGAGAGACTATCACATACCTGGCTGCACATCCTTGCACTCTTCATGTCATTAGCTTGTCATTCTCACTGTTACAGTAAGGTTCCCACAGTCAAATGTGTTATTTAGAACATATCCACAGTAGATACTTTTGGGCTTCATTTCAAGAAACCATGCAAGTTTTGCATGGAAAACAAAGGAAGGACCCCACAGCAAGAGTTTCTTTATAGAAAAGGAATAGCAGCCGCCTATATCTCCTTATCTAAGCAGAGGAACAGGAGGCATTAATATCACGGCAAACTCCCATTTGAGATCCTCTACACCAGCCAGCCAGCAGTGGATGTCTACCTGACTCACTAAAATAGAAAATTATTGAGCAGAATGGTAACAATTCATGCAACCACAGAGCCTTTCTTTTACTTTAGAGAGAGACAAATGTTCAAACTTTAAATGCTGGAATAAGCAGGCATTCGGATCTGAACATAATGAGAAAAACTTGAGTGCTCAATTCTATCTTCATAACTTCAGGAAAAATCCCTTCAAGTTTGTTTTCAGTGACGTACACAATCAGAGGACACTAGCAGGCACATGGCACATTTGGTGCTTTTATCTTGTTTGCATCATCATGAAGAAAAACCTGCGCAGCAACGTGCATTTGATATATTCTGAGTCATGAACCAGAAAAGAAAGAATTGCAGAGTTCCATCCTGAAACAGAAATGGAAAGTAGACTAATCAATGAGAAGAAATTCCTGAATCATAGTTTAGGACCTGAAATGACATCTTAATGTTTCATTGGAGAGATCAGAAAGTAGAAAAAAATACAGCTTATCCCAGAACTGGGAGAGCCAGTCAATGCAGAAATCTTCAAAAGACCCTCAAAAAAAAACCCCCACAGAATTGCATCTGTTTTGTGGTGTATGCTTCATCTATTTCCCTCTCGCTCTTCTCCATATTCACTATGCTCTCATCAGTGAATGCCTTAACAGCATATATGCTGTGGGACATAAAGCCGAAAATCCTTCACTGGCATGTTTTCCCTGTACTTTCTCAATCCATGCCATGAATAAGCTTCTTGCAATCATTTACTGTTACAAGAATTCATTTGCTTTTGTAACTAAGAAAACAAACCAAGAATTATTCATCCGCTTTCACATGCCAGAAAAATGCTGCAGTACGGTATCCATCTACATGAATCAGAGACGGAGATTCTTTGAAAGTTTACTATAAAAATCAGCATCATACCACACTACAGCTAAGTGTAAGTCCTTAGGTTATTATTACCACTTTTGAAAAAATATTTCTATTGCAAGAAGTCAGTTACCTAGTACGATGTTCCCACCAATACTTCTATTGAAACAGAAGATAAACGCTACATGAAGCTGAGGATAAAGCAAACGTGTCATTAACCAAATCCAGTGACATAAAAGATAATATGAACTGAAATTACCAGATTTGTAGTTCATAACTCAAAAGACATTTCTACAAAATACCATGCATCTTTATACTTATATACTATATGCCTCTATCTGCAAGACTGCAGTCCCATTTCCTGCAAAGTCATCAGCACTTTTCATTGACTTTTGCTGGTCTAGAAGTTCACTTAATGAAACAAGCTAAAAATTATGAAGGCAAGCTCCCAATCAGTTGTTGAAGAAAATGAGAGAGCAGATCAGAGGCAAAATTGAGAAAATCACTGCATATTAGAAGACAGATCATGATTTGGAAAAGAAAACACACATAGAGGAGGAACTCCTGGGTTTGGCAGGTGACTGACAGCAAGCAAAATAACCCCTAAAAAAATCAAACATCCAATCAACAAATGAACCCTTCCCCCAAAACAAACAGAAAAAACCCAACTGCAACAAACAGTAAATATGCGCATGCATCTATTATTTTGTGTTAAAATGTATACTTCTTGTGTAACTAAAATAGAAAGCGATTGACTTTTGTAACCCTGACAACTTGGGGAATCTGAATTTTCAACTCAAAGTGCTTGCTCACAAAGTGCACCTTTTTCCACCTCAGGAGTATAGGCTGGCCACAGAGATCAGCACTGGCTCAAGAAGATCATGGCAGCTGAGCAAAGAGGTCCCATTTTATTGAAAATGAATAGACAGCCTGTGACCTGTGGGCACACTAGAGGAATCAAAGCGCTCATCTTCCCTCCTTTTCAACAACAGGATTCATAAGACACCCAGAGGCTGAATGGCAGGAGGTAACCAGAGCTGCCTCGTGGGCATGCAGCTGCAGGGAGTATTCCCCCAGCTGTGTGACAATATATCTTAAGAAATGACAGCCTTCCATGAAGTAATTATAGCTAAAATCTTTTAGTCTTGCTGGAACAGGCTACTACTGTAGTAATTCTCAAGTAAGATAACAAGCACTAACTCTACTTATCACTGACATTAACCCCTGGTCTAATTGGAGCAGACAGACTATGCAGATTAACACAATTAGATCAAACTTATCCTGTGGAAAGCAAGGCCTTTTAGAGGTAACATGTAGTTCACTTCCAGGAAACAGCATGGAGGTAGACACAGTGCACTAAAGCTGCTAATTTTTTTTATTACAAGAGAGCTGTGAACTGAGCATGAGCCAATTTTGACTTACACAGGAAGAAAAAGAGGCATTCTCAGGATATTTACTACTTCGGTTTGTGCACATCATTTCATCCCCAGGTTCTTTGTTATTTTAAATGATAATTGCATGTGTCAAGAAAGTTTAAAAGGAGGCCATTGTCTTGGGCTCAGGACACTTAAAAAGAAGTATTTTTTTTTCCTCTCCAAAATGAATCATGTTTCAGTCTTACATATGTAAACTGTTTAAAAATTACACACAGAGTGAAAAATAAGATCAAGAATATCATATCACTTTGGTCAGACTTCTCAGGGTAGATTTGCTGAGAAATACAAAATCTGAAAGAATTTAAGGACTGCAACTTCGATATGACAGATCCCATGCACAGGTTTGTAAGGGTATTTAGCTGGTACAGTAATCAATACTGCCTGCAGGCTTCTCCACTTCTAAGATATCCTACACTTGTTTAAAGAGCTTCTACAAAGCAGAGGTTAGTACTTTCACTAGTGAACACGTTACCACTGGTGCCAACAAGAGGAATTCTTGCCAGCTTTTCTAGCTCTCAAGGTAAACCATACCAGTGTGTTGGAGTATGTATACATATAAAAGATGACTTTCAGCCATCTCATCAATTACCCAGCAGTATTTGATGATAGGTTAATGCTCAGCAACAACTCACTAGATAAAACCTCTTTCTTGTCCATATTCTCTGCAGTACCACTGACATAGCAATCATTGCAGGCACAATTTTAGATATTTCACATGAAGGAAGAATATCATAGTGCTTTCATGTTACACAAGGAGCCTATTTCTTTAGGTGTTTCTAAAAGAAACTGGGATTGAAGATTTCTTTCATGAGGCTACAAAGATCTGTCTTCCAGCTCTGACCAGGTGGTCCTGGGAGGATTTAAGGTCATCCTGACCTACTTTCCAATTTTTAGTTTAATTTAACAATCCACATTTATTCATTTATTCCTAACATCATAGCTCACTTGAAATTCATTGGGATTACCATCAGCCCTTAACTTGGGCAAGTAGAAGAGGCTGATTAAGAAATATTTCAGGGTTTAAGTACTGAAGAAAACATGAGTTGTTAAATTCTGAGAACTCCGCACCTACACCAAGTGCTGTCATCTCAATAGAGCTTTGCACAGTGGGGAGGGGGAAAAAGAGCTCTCCTAGGCACAGCCATTTCCAAGTTTGTATCCCAAGAAATTATAAGTTTCTGAAATTTGTATCCCAAGAAATTATAAGTTTCTGGGATTCTGCTGTGCTTTTCTATCTTCTTGCTCACTTTAAAATGCAGTAAAAATTTTAGCTCAGGTTAAACAATAAAGCAAGAACCACCATTATTCCCAACATTGTGGACAGCTTCAGTCATTGCAGATGTGATACTCTAATACAAGCAATGGCAGCCAGGCAAAGCACAAGCAGGCAGGTGCTGAACAAGTTTTCTACCATAGGCAGCTTTGCCAGCGTATATCTGGCCTGCAGTATACTTGCTATTTCTGTCCTGGATATCTCTAGGGGAATGACTGCCAAATGAAAAGTACTGTACCAATTTGTGGGGTGGTTTTGTGATGTGCATAAGAGTTCTTGGATAGGTTTAAATTCATACTGACTTGTGCTCTAAGTGCAAATTTAAATTCTAGTATGTCTAAAGGGGAAAGGCTTGCACATTGCTACGCAGGTCTGCCAGCTGGCCTCCACCACAACTTTATTCTTTTGCTTTTAAAACTAAAGCATGAAGCTTGAAACAGTTGTTTTAATATTTAGCATTATAGAAGGTCATGTTCATACAAAGGCCCATAGAGAGAAAAGCTTTTGAGCAACTGTGTGAGCCACTAAAAGTCAGTATATATAGGACACATCAGTTGCAATACTTTTTTCTCTCACCTCTAATGACAATAAACTGGGAATTATCAGGTTGGCCTGACTGATAAAGAGCAACTGATGTTGAAAATTAAGTTAAACATTAGCTATTAGGCTCAGTATTCTTTGATGAAACAAAATGAGTGAACAAGACAGCAGTTGTCTCTTCTAGGTAAAAAATGCTAAGGTGTTTTTAAGATGGAAAATCCAGTTCTGCATGACAAACACATGATGCTTTTAACTATACGGTTTCAGGGTCTTATTATAGATAACTAGTTGAGCCTCTAAATACTAGGTAACACATAGCTTGCAGTCACTATATTGGATACTTACCTCCTGAAACTACTCTTCCAATTTTTTCCTTCTTCAGTGGTTGGTCATCTACTGCTTAAAGCTGCTAATTCCATTTTCTTTGGCAGCGTTATACCTCAGTTACTATATTTATTCTAATGTGGCTTTGTGGCCACTAAAACTAGATGGAAAATTCCATCAATGCCCATGTGAACACACATGATACCACGTACCATGTTACTATAATGCCCCAGCCAATGATCCAGCAGAAATCTAGAAATATTAGCCCTGGTTTCTCCATAAAGCTGATTTAACAGCCATCCGTGAAACAAATAACAGATGCATAGCAGGATAAAATAGAAGCCAGCTGAACTCTCACTCAATCTTTCAAGATGAGTAAAGCACACAAGAATCATTATCCTGTCTGAATATTGTATACGATGTTAAAAGGCTTTAAAATCAGAAGCACTTGTTTAAAAGTGCATTTAAATATTTACTGTGTATGTTGTGACCTCTTAACTTGGTGCTTGGCTTGCAGCTCCTGTAACAGATACAGCACTCTTCTACTCTTGGCACATCTGCCAGAGCCCAGGTTCTCCACTCTTATTGAAAAGAAGTTTGAACAAAACCACTCTACTTGAACCATGATCAGAGTCATTCAGTGGCCTATGGCTTCCATGGACTCCAATTAAGTATGAGGAACAAGCAGCAATTAACTACTTCCCACTACTAGAGATTTTTATTTGTTAATTTGTTTTGGAATTGTCTCATTTTCTCTCTCAATAAACTAGGAGCAGGTTACATTTTTTCCCAAAGTTCCACTTATGTGAAATGCATTTTACTATTGCCAAATTAGCATGATGAGCTCTGTTGTTATGGGACATGTTAACAGAAATTGCTATATACTTGCTTAGTGGGGAAAACCTGCTGTTAATGTTGTCCAAATAATCAGAAATTCCATCTTTTTGGAGCCAGCTGCCAAATTTCTTCTTTCCTTAAAATAAACAATGTCTATGCTATGCTTGCATATTATACTTCTAGATATTGCCAAAGTTCATGTCACAAAGACCTTGTGATTTAAAAGCATGGTGTGAGACGCAGCACAATAACAAACCGAGCAGGAAAACAGGTTTGAAAATGATAATGTAACAAACAGATGGTTAGGAAAGGTTTGGAAGAGCATTAGGAAACACAGACACTGTTGCTAGAGTCTCCGTTGCCTTCAGCTGCAGTGGCTATTGATGATTTGTTCTCAAAGAAACATTGAAAAAAAAAAAAAAGCCATGATATTAAAATACAGATGTGTGGAGAGAGCTTAATTCCTTCTAAATATGTCAGCATAGCCTGAGCCATGCCACCTTTCTCACAGCCATCCAGAAGGCAATCTGCACAGCATCCACATAAGAAATGACTTCTCCGCTATATACAGAGAAGAAGCATTAAAATTTTACTGAGCTGAAGATAATCCACATTTATCCAGAAACTTGATAAATGTAATCGATCACTTGAAAATGTAAAAAACATGAATTTAGCAAAGATTTATTTTCCCTCCTGATCCATTGGTAACAGCTCCAAGCAAAAATCTCACCAAACATAAATATGCAGAAGTCTTCTAAGAAAACAATCTTGTAAGAACAGCTACACAGACTGACACAGAGTGGTTGGTGATAGGTAATGGGAATATTAGTGAACAAGAATGTAAGTTATTTCTGCACTTGCTAAACATATCCAAAACACAGTTATTCAGTCACTGCAGAGTTTTAGCATATCACACAAGTTGCAAAGAAAGAAGACTATGATTTTAACTATTTTTTCCACTAAAACACAGAACATTAGAGTTATTTGCAAGGCCATTTAATTTGCAGGATATTGAAACACCTTCAAGCATTGAAATGCTAAACACAGCCAATTTACTTCTGGAAAATGCTGTTGATACTTCAGCACCACAGCACACTTCATAGCTAATTGGTTTATACATGAAATAAGTAGATTGTTCAGATCATAAGCAGTCAGCAATACCATACCTATTCCTGAAAGATAATTGTGGAGACAGAAGAGCAAAGGCTTGCATTCTGTTTCAGGCACTAGTACTGTGTCAGTCTCAGCTAGGTGTATATAATCCTACTTGAACTACCATGTGGCTCACTAATCGTAGCCTGCCATGCGAGTGTTAAAAAGCATGTGTCTGATGATCCCTTTACACTGCAGTACAGCCAAGGGTGGTATCAGGCATGTGTAATGATTTTGACAACCCCAATCCCAGGCTCTACTACAATTACTATGTTTTTCTGAAGTGATTCATGCACAAAAAGCAGATCTGCAATGCTGATGTAGCCTTCTTCATATCACAACTTTTTCTTCTTCTCAGCATGAGCCCATACTTCAGTTATTCTCCATGAGGCAACACAACAACCAGCTGCCTGCCAAGCAAAGCCACATGTGTAGCAACTGGTAGTATTCCTGTTGGACCGTCCCCAGCTGAAGCTGTGCAGATCTGCAAGTACTTTCTGGTGAACTGTAGAAAAGTCCCCCAAAGAAGAGTAAAAACCACCAGAGGAAAATCAGCATACAAAGAGCTAACTCTGTTTCACTGCCAACCAAATTAATTGTCAGCCTAAGTATCTCTTATTTCTTCTCCCCAGCACTTCTAAACAGGAAGAAAACAAAAAGAAGTTCATGAGCAAGAGTTAAGGGCTGCCCTGAGTTAAAACTCCTGGCTAGTGTTTAAAAGCAGAACCTTAAGTTACCAACCAAAAGCATGAAAAGTAATGACATACAGAGAAACACAAGTCTTAGTGAAAATATAACACAAATAATAAATGCTTTGATATAGTTTGGTACTTTTTTTTTTTTTTTTTTTTTTTCACAAATAGTTGACGAGTCAAAAGAACCAACAAATCAAGGCAGAGAGTGATCTAAAGCCCACAGACAACCCGAGTTACAAAAAAATTACCAGCAGGAAAAAAAAACAAAACAAATCCTTTCAGAGGCCAGAGCTGTTTTTATCATCCCTTTTAAAACACATATCTGCCTCCAGTACTCAGCTATCAAACACCTCTTCTCCATTCTCTTTTTCTAACCTGTTACACACTTCTGTCTCCTACCACGCACAATCATAACTACAAGACTACCCAGTGTGACACACTCACTCTCCCCTAAGCACAGACCCAATACTTCAAAACAAAGCAAAAATCTGATTTATTGAATACAGAGCACAACAGTGGCATTTCAGATGTCAAATATCCTCATGCTAAAATATGTACATCCTTGACAAACTAATTGTTTTTCTGTGGCACTGTGACCTAGACAAAGTCTGAACTGGCTCTGAAGTTCTGATCGGGGGCTGACAGCAGGAAGAGTGATGGATGGCAAAGGCAGCCACTTGCTCTGGCTGAGCAGGCTCCACAGAACTGCCCATCCATCACTCTGACAGCTAAAGAAATTTTGTACAAATTTATCTACAGGGCACTAAGCAGGCAGAAGGCAAAGCATATATCCCACCAGCTGAAAGAGTAGATAATCAGCGAGGAACATTAGGCCATTTAGTTTCCAGAAGCAAATTGGTAAATCCATTTGGCTCCACTGGCTAAGCAAGTGAGAATGTACCATGAAGAAACACTAAAATTACAGCATTGAAAATGATAATGATGTAATAAATATAATAAAGTTGCTGGAAAGAGATTTTCCCCCTCCTTTGCCTGCTTTTATTTAAAGAAAAAGAGCACAAGGAAAGAATAAGACAAAAAAAAAAAAAAAAAAAAATTCAGAGGATCCTGGGCACTGTGTGTGCTGTAAAGAGGAAAAAGATGAGAGGTCATAACGTAATTGAGTCCTTGAATACCAACAGTGGGAGCTTTAAATCAGGACTTGACTGACACAGATATTTAACTGTTTCTGTCAGTTTTTCAGGCAATAAATAAAGCAATATACTGCATTATTTTCCTGAGGGCGATGACAATATCCTCTTCTGAACACTCTTTCCCAAGCTGACAGAGCGTGTGCTTGTATCATACCTATCAAACTGCACTCTACTTAATGCAATTCAACAGAATAAACTTTCCCTCATCTAATAATAATGCACATTAATGATCAGTATCTAAGGATCAAACAAAGCTGACACGTGTATTTTATATATGGAGAAGAAGCTGATTTGGCTGTGGCAGGTGGAAGGACGCATTTTGAAATTAAGCTGTAGTCCAGACAGAGATGGGCAGAAGAAACGTAGACCCCTCAAAGACATCCTTTTCATTGCTTCTGCATGTCTCTTTTCCTATTTGAAAAGCAGTAGGCTGAATCCTAACTGTACCACAGTATGCTACTGGGTATTTATCTTGAGGTCCTCCTCTGTGTAATACAGTGATTATCTATAGATTTGAAGATTAGAGAACTAAATGACCATATTAAGTAAACAACTGCCTGCCAGACTTGGAAATATTTTCTTGCAATAAGGGAGAAAACCATAGTTGCCCCAAACCCTTTGCTTTGCAAATGAACATCCTGTTTTAATTGATTGACACTCTAATTAGTAAATTGGTAACCTGAACATCTGATTCCACACTCATATGTGCTGCTAAGTAAAGGTTTTAAAGATGTTCTCAGAAATATCTGATCATTTTACCATTGTACAGGCACTGAGTCTCAAGTTAACTGCTCTTGAAATAAGCATTATGTTTTTCCTAAGCATTTGCTTTTAGTTCAGTGGGACATATGTTGAAAACCAAACTAACTAACTAACCAACCAACATGCGTACATGCACTCTGTTGTTCTGCCTTTCCATGTTGCGTAAGTCTCAAACCTTTAAACATGTTTTTTTGATGATGCAAGAGCATAGACCCTGGTAAATCATCTCAAAGTCACCACTCACTAAATTGCTAAATTCCCAGTGGCTCTGGAAGCATTGGTAGCAGGAGTGACCAACCCAACATTACATTAGCTACAATGATGACATGCACATTTAAAAACCAAGATGCTAGTTTGACATTTGAGTACTTAAAATAACAGTGTGGGTAAATTAAAGCATACATACCAAAAACTAACTCTTCAGTCTGGCTAATTGCAAAATCCAGAGGGCCTGCTTACTTCTTCAGGAAATTAATTCATGAAGTTAAAAAAAAATGTAAAATTAACACAATTTAATTTACCCCAAGAACTTCAGGTCCTTTTATAAGCACAATTTGTATTTCTACCTCATGTGCCCTGAAAGTTCATATCCTACTGTGATCTTACTTTTGTAATTTCCCCTGAAAAATGAAGTAGTAAACCAGAATGTCATTAAGGCAACCATATTAAGATTCCCTAAGCCTTTCTGGGTCAAACTTTTAATTAATTTATTTAATTTCCATTTGTAAATTCAGTGGTATTATTCAAAATAATCCTTGCTATTATATTAATAACACCAAAGAAGTCATGCCATGTAAAAAGCATTTGCTTTAGGAAGAGGTTTTAACCATGAAGAGGAGTAATCAAAGGATAGCAGTGGCATTCAAAAGGCAACTTAAAGAATAGATGTCTCTTTAATAGCACTTAAACTGTCTACTCCAGATCACAAAGCTGGTGTTGTTCTTGCTTGGCTGACCATATGGAAATTAAGCTTTTCCCCTGTTCTTCACTGCTGTTTTCCTAAGGTTGGCTTCTGAGCCATTTAATTACACTCTGTCATAAAACTGAGTGCTCAGCCTGACAGGAACAAGGATCACCTAACTGCTATTGTGATTACCAGAGCACTTGTATAGGCAATGGAGGTGAAAACCTTTACACTTTAGAAAGAGAAGAAAATGCATTTCATCAGTCACAACACAATGCTTCTCCTAAGCCCAAACAATTGCAAATGTACAGGCTCTTGGACATTGTCATATTCACAATAAGGGCATTCATGTAGACTTTGCTGAGGCAAGTTAGGGCAAAAGGGTCAGAGGGCTATGAACTTTGATCTATGGTTTCAAATTTGGCAGGCCTTAAAAACCCTCCTGCTTCAGTAAGTTTCTTGATTAACCTAATAAGAATTACACAAGAAGTGCTGTGATCTTCGCACTGCATCGGATTAGCTGCCTAGACGGTGTTCTGTGAAGCCTAAAAATCTCATCAAGAAGCATAATGAGATATAGACGATGGAAGTGTTGAGAAAAAGGTCTTGAGTTTGTGTTTTAATTGTGCAGGCAAGGAATTGAAATGAAAGACACCCAAGAGCTGCATTTTTTGAAGCAGCAGAGTATTTGTCCGTAGAAACATATTTTTTAAAAAATCTGAGGAAAATAAAGCAAACAAAAATGAAAGCTCAGAAGGATTTTCAAGATGAACCCTCAGAAATTCAGAAAACACTTTCTTTTTGCCTTCTTCTGCACATAATAGAATCTAATATCAATATTCATACTTACAATAAATTCTAAAAATGAGTTCAACAATAAAATGCCACCATAAGCATTAATATCTTCAGCTACCTTATTAAAACCATGTCAAAGGAGGAACAGCTCTGAATTGTTAGAGGCAAAGGCTTAGCAATTAATTCCTGAATTAGGCTATTAGTACATTATGAATTTTCTCCATTTAATTAACTACCACTGGTAGCTTGTTTAAGATTAAAATACAATTCATTAAATTAATCAGACATAACTCATCTTTGAATTATCAGGATTATACTTTTGCCAGGAATATGTTTTCAAAGATTTCATTGCTAGCAAAGAAATGGAAATATGAGTAGCCACAGCAAGTCTACTCCCCAGAAATATAAAGAATAACATTAAAAGAACTAAAAAAAAAATTGCAATCTTCTAGCAATATTTAGCTCATTCTTATACAAGAGAGCTGCATACTCGAAAAATCATTAAGTGATCTAGTTCTGGTGTTCTTGTTTATTGTGGCTCACAAGCATTTAAGTTGCTTAGAAGCTGAATAATGTGGGATAGTTCCTTCTCGCTTCTGGATCAAGCACCAGCAAAGGCAATTGGGTGCATACCTTTAAAAGCAATGGGAGAAAGAAGTCTTCAGCAAAATGATTAATAATAAAAATAATTAAAAAGAAAAAAAAAGAAAAGCACAACCCCTACACCAGCACCTCTGTGTTCTGTTTAAAAGATATCTGGTCCCATTTATAAGGTGCCAAGTCTGCCTTTAATAGAAAGGGGTACCCGGGATCAGCCCCCCCCCGGTTTCCTACT
>JAOEHX010031990.1:0-16565 GCA_025448015.1 Bolborhynchus lineola
GGGTATAAACCAGATTATCATCTGGAAGTCTCTAGGGGGAAAGAGAAATTTGATACATTACTTAGTCAATGCAAATGACTGAGAACAGCTAATGAAGTATGCTGTGAAATCTTCAAACATGATCAGGTATAATTTTCATGGTAGAGAGGAAGAAGCACCAATGCCTCTGCCCCAGAGAAATAACATGCTCAGTATTATGTACTTTCCTGAAAAGGAGAATAGTGAAATAAAAATTCATGCACACCCAAACTGTTATCAATACAATATTCTAATTGGGATGAGCAATGAAGTGAAGCAATGGAATGACTTCCTATGTTCCTAATACTGGCAGTAGTGAAGCTAGATTAAAAAAGAGGCATTTGTCCTGTCTATTTTACTCATAAAAAGCCTGAAGCAACTGGCCAGGTATTTACAGAGTGTTGCATTGTTGTGATTTAAGCCCAGCTGGCAACCCAGAACCAAGCAGCTGCTCGCACACTCATCCCCTTCCTCCGCCTGCTCCGGGAGGGATGGGGAGAAGAATCGAACGAATGCAACTCCCACAGGTTGAGATAAGAACACTCCAGTAACTAAGGTATAACACAAACCACTGCTGCTACCACTAATAATAATAATGAGAAGGGAAAAAACAAGGGAAGAGAATACAGCCATTAACCACCCGCCAACTGATACTCAGCCCAACCTGAACAGTGATCTAGCCCTTCCAGGTAACTGCCCCCTGTTTATACTGGACTTCATGTGGTATGGTTTTGAATATCTCTTTGGTTAGTTTGGGTCAGGTGTCCTGTCTCTGCTTTTTCCTGGCTTCCCCTCCTCCCTGTCAGAGCATGAGACTCAGAAAGTCCTTGGGCAGAGTAAACATTACTTCACAACAACTAAAACCATAGGTGTTAGCAGAGTTGTTCCAGGCTGAAAGTCAAAACCACAGCACTGCACCAGCTACTAAGACTGAGAAAAATGACTGCTACTGCTGAACCCAGGACATTCATGCAACTGTGGAAGATTTTCAGGAGGAGAGAGACAGCTTTTTTAATTAAATAGTACATATGGCACAGTATTCCTGTGAAATCTTGGCTTGATATTTGATTTAATCAATTTCTGTCTACTAGTGGTTGTTTTTCAGTTGTTAATTAGGGCCCTTTGCTGGCTTGCAAGGGCATGTATATAAGCTTTAACATGTGGTGTAAAGATCTGAGCTTTCAGAGATCAAAGTGATAAAGCCACACGAGACAGTGCAGCTCTGCCCAGATTCCAATGCCAACCCCTGGGTGTCCGAGAGCTGGACTTCCTGTTGATCTGGCTTTGATCAGAACATGGGCAGGCACTCAGGCTATTTCTTCACCTATGGCAGGATACTTGCCAATAAAACTTTGCAAACAACAAAATCCCTCTGTGAGTTAGCCTGGAGTATTAATGCATTTACTGTTATCTGAATAATTTGCTTTAGGAACTGAGATGCCTTCAAGTTATCATTAGTACTGGTAGAATAGATTGATGGCCTGAGGGATAACAGAAAATTTGTGTTATGAAAAACTGCTAAGGATGGAGAAAAAAATTGAAGCAAAGGTATTTATTGTATCTCATCAATTTCCAGAAAATTCTTTACAGGGTATTGGTAGGAATAAGTAATGAAATACATTATATACACCCACAGAGGGTGCTGGCATGGCCAACCCTTCTAGTGAGTGCTGTCTGCTCAAAATGATGCTGAAAAACTAGAATCAGCATAACACTTTTACCTGATGAGAAGCTGAGGTGGACAGATGTCAAAATACCTTTTCAGAATTGAATTACACTTCTTGGATGGCTGATCTGGCTGGAATGAAATCTCTGCAGAGATACTGCAACTGTTTAGGAAATGGCCTTGCATATTGTTTTATTTATAAGTAGAATTCAATCACTTAAAAAAACCCCGAACCAACCAACCAGCCAAAAATCAAACAAACAAAAAAAACCCCACCAAACCCAAAACAAAAAATATCAAATGAAAACAACCAAAGAAAAACAACCCATCAAACCTAAAACCAACCAAAACCCCTCCCAAAAACACCAAGAAGAAAAATACTTCCAACACAGCATTTTAATCAACAAAAGGATGGAGGTATAGACTGATACTATCTCAGTCTGTCTCTAAGTTTAACTTTTATACATCTCGACAAATCAATTATCTTTAAAAATTAGGTATAAAAAAATTACACTCATCTGTTGTAAGACAGGAAGGTGGAAGGAATCTTTTTCGTCCTATAGAAAATAAGCCACTGTGCCACCATTTCAAATCTCAGCAGAATTCTGTTTTCCTTTACTTTCAATTGAATACATTTCTAACAGTATATATCTGCATGGATCATTGATTTCTAATTCCTTTCCTTTCACTCTGAATCAGAAAGGAAAAATATTATGTAGAACAACCTTGTTTTGATTTAGTTGACTTTTTGGCATACTGCTTCAGGCATGAAAAATTATTTCCTTTTCTTTCTACTAATTTTCCCCCTTGTCACAGAAAGGGTCTTAAAAATCTGTCTGACTCATGCCACTTCCAAGAGATGGGGTCTGGTCTTCCTCAGACCTGCTGTGCAGTAGCAAACATACCACACTTCCAGCCTCAGGTGAAATCTAACAAAGACATAGATGTTTTTGCCAACAAACCCAGTGAACTTTCAATTATGACATTTTCAGGGGACGAATCAGAATCATCACAGTTAGATTGCTAACATCTAGAAGCCCTCTAGAGGAAGTCTAGAGGAAATCTGCAGGGTTTTTCTCATCTCTGTGCAGGGATGAGTTACTTCATTACACTAAAAGCAAGCCATTCACATCCAATGATGATGTTTCTGGGATACACGCAAAGTCAGGTGGAAGGAGGCAGGTAGCTGTTTGAAACAATGAGTGAGAATCCTGGCACTCTGCAGGGATATTAATTTTATTCATTTCCTTTAAAGATATTTGGTTAGCAAAATCAAATTAATTAACGCATGAAGAAATCAATTTACTACAGTTTGTTTCACCATGTACTGTGAAAATAAAAATTATTTTCCCTAGTACTTGATACATGTCTATGAAACCACTTACATGATAACCCAAGTTACTTCCAAGGAAAAAGGATCAAATCCTTTATGATTATGTCAGTCCTGCTATAGTCAGAGAGGTTTCACATTTCCAGAAATCCTAAGTATAATTT
Source organism: Bolborhynchus lineola (assembly GCA_025448015.1). Classification (NCBI taxonomy): domain Eukaryota; kingdom Metazoa; phylum Chordata; class Aves; order Psittaciformes; family Psittacidae; genus Bolborhynchus; species Bolborhynchus lineola. The sequence continues at coordinate 3,179 of JAOEHX010031990.1, forward strand.
ATATCACCAGTAGACATGGAACAGAGCTGGCAGTAGAGGTAGGACAGGAGATAATATATGCTAAAATAATAAGATTATTATTTTAAACTGTTACATTAAATTATAAATTCTAAAAATACAAATATTAATGTTAGACCTTAACTTTTCACTGCTATTGCATCTTCTTTATCAGACTCGGGTCAGCTGTTGTAATAAGTCTAGGGGAAATAAATCAATGGGCAAAATGTGAAGATGACAATCAAAGGCTGGGATGTATTCACTTGTCCTTTAATTCAATAATTAGATAAGTATGCATCAGTAATGACTAGGCAGTTTATGCTTTTTACCAGCAAAGTGTAAAAAATGTGTTGGTAGGTCTATATGTCCGTATCTATACTCATCAGAAAAGTTGATTTGTTCATCATCAAACTACATGGTTAGACTGCATTAGCAACACAAGAACATTCTGTCATTTTCTCATGTAATTGAAAGCTTTAGAAAGGGAAACACAGAACAGTGTGAAACATCACAGGAAATTTGATGTATGCAAATATAATTACTTAGATTGGAATCTGACCAGACGACATAAGCCCATGTGCACAAGCAGAAGCACAACTCTGTCCAAAGTACAGTAAATTTATTTTGAAAACTAATAGCTACAGATGAGTTTTTGAAGATATGACTAACTATCCAGACTTTGTTCTCACAGTCTGTAGTTTTATCTAAAACTCTGACTTGATTTATAACCTGATTATCTTATTCATACCCTTTCATTAACTGATGTGCTATTTGCCATTACATACATAAACCTTTTCTGACACTGATTTAATATTCAGCAAAACAGTGATTGAACAGAGCTTAAACTAAGCTAAAGTTGAATAGTTCTTGAAAAATGCCACCTCAGTGAAATCTGAAAACAAAGACCTGAAACTTTCAAGGGAATAACTTGTAGTGGGTGAGGGCTTACTTCTCCAGAGCTGTGCCAATATACCATGACTGATAACCTGCTGTTTGGTGTGTCAAGTTCTGGGCTCCTCAGTATGAGATGGGGACATACTGGAGAGAATCCAAGAAAGGGCCATGAAGGTGATTAAGAAACAGAAGAACCTCACATGTGAGGAAAAGCTGAGAGTGCTAGGACTGTTCAGCCTAGAGAAGGCTCAGGAGGAATCTTTATTAATGGAAATAAATACTTGAAGGAAAGTTGCAAAGGTGATTGAGACAGGCTCTTCACTGGGGTGCCCAGTGATGGGACCAGAGGTAGTGGGCACAAATTAAAACAGAGGAGATTCTGTCTGAATGTCAAAGGGACATTTTACTGTGAGGGTGACTGAGCACTAGCACAGGTTGCCCATGGAAGTTGGGGAGCCTCCCTCCTTGGAGGGAAGAAACTGGTCACAGTTCTGAACAGCTGTCTCTGGATGTCACTGCTTGGGGAGAGAGACTGACCTCCAGAAGTCCGTTCCAACCTCAACCATTCTGTGATTCTGACTGGTGTCCTAAAACATGCAAAACAGCTGAAAAGCAGGAAACATAACATTATAATAATTTACTACAGAATACTTAAGAGTTTCCTTCATCAGTCAGATTATATGATACTTAGACCAAGGAAGGCAGACTCACAGCAATGCAAGAAAAGAGAGGCACGAAACTGAGGCACTAATGGGAACAAACTATATAAGAGAATAGTTGATGGCTCATTGCAGTGGGCTAGCTTCTTGTGGAGGAGCAGGCTGAATTAACTTAGATGTCTTAAATGCCTGAACAGGTTTAGTACTCTGCAACTTGGTGCTGAAGATAAGCACATAATGTATCTTCAGATGACATACAAGAGTAACAGGATAAGGAACACAGCTGTTTTTCAATTACCTGTCAACTGGAAAGCTTACTGAATAGACATTCACACATCTAACATACATCAGGAGAATCACAGTGCCAACAAAATGGAGTTTTCTTTTGAAGCAGAGATAGTGATGTTATATCTCCCTTATTTATTACAAAAATAATGGTCTGAGTGCTTCCCCAGAAAGTGAAGATCTTGGGTGTATACTTGAGCAGCAAAATGCCCATATTTTTCACTTCTTATCACAGGTGCTTGTCAAGAAGACTAGTCTGAATGAAGCCAACTTTAAAAACTTCTGTTGAAACCCAGGCCACTGTATGAAGAATTCAATGAAAATGCGACTGGAAAATAGCGGTAAGAGATTCTGATTAGGTGTCCATGGTGTAGGTATCTCCATGTGCATAAATTATGAGTCCATGGTCCCAGGGAGCTCTCCAGCTAACCCCATGTCAGTACCTGTCTTAGAATGATCTGAATGACTCTCTATGGCAGCTGGATTTCCTCTGATTTTAATGAGATTCAATAGCCCAGTATTTCATTTTGCCGTTAACGCTTTCAGTTTCAGACCTTCTCCCGCACTGAAAGTATAACTGGGTAAACCTTTGTACATATACAAATTCTTACGGCTTGCAGTGGACCTCTTATTCATGATTAGTAGGATTCTGAGGAGAAAAGGGGAAAAGGCTATGAAGACAATAGGAAAATTAGAGAATGAATACACAAAAATAATTGCAAGAGTTTATGATGTATATGACTTCTCAGGGAGGCCAGCTGGCACAGAGTAGCCCTCCTGCACAGTTCTCTGACTGCAGAGAAAATTTCAATTAATGCCTTTGACTCACTGCTCTACGACTCCACTAGGAAATGGGGCTTCAGCAGGGGTCTGAAGCAGAAGTAGAGAGTACCTGTCATCCAGAAAGGAAATTTTTATACAAAAAAGTGGTATGAATAAAGATGAACAGGATAGCAGGCAGAAGTCTGGATGGTTATGGTGATATTCCCAGTTGTGAGCAGTCCTTGTATAATTGTTTCAGTTTCCTTAACAGAAAGGCATTTCTTCTGCCACTGCAGTGAGCAACAAAACCTAACAACTTTTACAGGTTTTAAGCAAAAAATTTGTAAATAGTGGAGGTTCAGTATATTCGAAGAGACAGAAGCTGCAGGGAATATTAAGTTCTATAACCACTTAGAGATTCCCTGTCACTCACACTCACCTTTTGGTTAATATCAGCTGAAGCGCATGACAAGCTATTTCTGGCTGCTAGTACTGATCTGTTCTGTGAGTTAACACAGCAGGAAAAGTATCTAACCTGATATTAAAGGCAGGGGGTTAAAGTGCAGTGCATGAATTTGGAGTACAGGAAAGGAAATACTGCCTGATAGAAAAGTAATGTACTAACCCTAATGCATTGTTCAAACCACTAATGGAATTGATTCTAAGGCTAGAGAGAGCCATTAGACTTTCTAGTCTCCCTTGATACAACACATAGTCTACAAAATCCTCCAGAAAGAGTCTTACTTTGAAGGTATCACAGGAAGGAACTAATCACTGTCCTTAGAGTTTGTTTCAGTTGTCCCTCATGTTAGTGCACTTTTAAAAACAATCCTGTCACTTCTCTAGAGGGTTGCTGTTTCAATGCCTTTCATTTCTAGATGGAGAGTTCTCACTGCTTTTTTTTTCTTACCAAATATTAATTTAAGAGAATGAATGAACCTTGCAGTCTTTTTTAACACCTGATATGTGCCTATCTCTGTATGGCATCGTCTACACATTCATTCTGTCTTTCTCCAGTTTGTATGGGATTATGATACTACACCCATATGCGATATCCTGGTGTTAGACTCACAAATGCAGAGGTATGATCTTATTAATATTCTTTTTTTTTTTCTATCTTCATACATCCAAAGAGCTATATTTTTTGAATAGCAGCACACCTGGCTGTGTCTATGCTGAATTTCATGGTTCAAGCCTGGTCCCTCGATCACCCATAGATAGAACTGCTATGAAGCACACTCTGGTTCCTCACCCCGGGGGCATATGAATTTCCTCTGAAAGGAATTGTAACAGGTAGAGGATATAAACATATCCATATTTCAGATCCATATTTCAGCAAATCTTGCAGTTGAGATATGGTCAAGGCATGTTTTCCAGGATAAGGACTGTAAAGACTGTAAAACCAAGACTACGAGTTCAAGCCATATCACAAAATCAAGGAAATTTTTATTGCCTCATTTTAGCTGGAGATTGGTTTCAGAGTATTAACTTTTCTTAAAAGAAAATGAACAGAAGACAGACACATTAGGCCTCCAGAGTAACCTTTTTGGTAGCTATTATTGCTGTAGATTCAATGAGAAAAGCTACTCTCTGTTGCATGGCTGACAAGAAATAAAGTATCTCAAGTGGACTCATCTGACATCTTACATCTACATGTGAACTAAGCTACCTTTCCAGTTAGTAGAAAGACAGTGACACTTTTTGTGCACAATTTATCTAACCCATATTAAATATCTCTTTAATATACTTGAAAGTCTCCCTTTACTTGCTATAAAGGAAACCAAGTTTAGATAACCCAAATATAGACGTAAGGTGTTAGACAGATGAGTTCTGCTGCAAGTAATTGATGCTGAACACCTTTCTTTACCCGTTTTCATCACCTTGAGGGCATGCAATCGTATTCTGGGAGGAAAGGAAAATGAAAGTGAAAGATCATTCTAGGAGGTGCTGAATTTTGTCATGTTAAAACCCCTTGAAGTATGATGTCTTTGAAATTTCTTTCTTTCTTTATTCTGAAAAAAAAAAAAAAAAAAAAAAAGCTGTGGCTGTGCCTGTTATGCCTCTAAAAAGTGCCAAGTATACCATTTTTCTACATTATAAATCTGGGAGAAAGCCAGGGGTGGAATGATGCTGATTTCCTTCACTGAAAGTTCTTTCATTTTAAATTTTATGTGTCTTGTAAACAATAGATCAGTCCTCCATTCATCCTAAGTTCCTAGATGCAATTCTTTAACGTATGTTGTGTGTTCAGAAGAAGGTGAAAAGGGGATTGGTAATTTTTTATTTTATCCAGAATATAAGATACATGCTGAGTCACTGATTTCTTTCAGTCTTTAACTCTATACCATGATGGGCAGAGAAAAATTGAACTTTCTGGAGAAAGTGGTCTTTCTACAAATGTTAGAATACTTTTGAAATTTAACTTTGAGTAGCCAGTTAGCTAGACATCTTGAAAGTTTACCTGGCACAAATATTTTTGTATTTGACTAGAGTTCAGCCACCACACACACACGGCAGAGGACTAAAATATTTAAATACACTCCTTAGCACTTGTTTGGATACTTTTTTTCGCCACAACATGCTAAAAATAATGTATAAACATGTGCTGACTATTTCTTGGCATTTGCCAAAGTCAGCAGTAACTCACTTCCAGAGGGTTAGAGCATATGAATAAAACACATTTTTTGTTATGTAGTCCCTGGACTTCAGGCTATGTTTTGCTCATTATAAACTATTTATTGGTTCCGGAAGACATGATGGCAGAAACACAGCAGTCAGAACACTCAGAACTGTGTAGCTCTGAGTCTGGATTACTGCAAAATCCATACATTTCTTACTTAAAAAAAATTCACAATCAGTTTTTTGTGACATTTACAGCTATCATTGTTTAACTTGAGCCTCTTCTTCAGGCTTACATGGTCTACATTTCTTTCCCAGGATTTAAAACCATGGAATCTTAGAATCATAGAACTGTTTGAGTTGGAAATGACTCCCAAAAGTTATCTAGTCCAATCTCAATGCTATGGCAAGGACATCTTTTACTAGATAAGGTTCCTCAAAGTCCTGTTGCAACCTTACCTTCAACACACCCACTGATGAGGCATCCAGAACTTCTCTGGACAACCTGTTCCACTGCCTCACTACCATTGTCATAAAAAATTTCTTCCTTTTGTCCAATCTAAATCTACTTCCTTTCAGCTTAAAAACACTGTACTTTGTCCTGTAACTACAAGCCCTAGTAAAAAGTCTCTCTCCATCTTCCTTGTAGGCCCATATTATATATTGTTGGGCCACAATGAATTTCCTCTGAAAGGAATTGTAACAGGTAGATTAGAAGCCTGCTCTTCTCCAGGCTGAGCAACTTCAACTCTCACAGTCTTTCTTCAGAAGAGACGAGCTCCAGCCCTCTCATCATTCTTGTAGCCCTCCTCTGGACTCACTGAAACAGGTCCATGACCTTCTTATGTTGGAGACCCCAGATATGAAAACATTACTAAAGGTGAGGTCTCATGAGAGTGGAGTAGAGGAGGAGAATCACCTCCTTTGACCATCTGGTCACACTTCTTTTGGTGCATCCCAGGATACTAGGCTTCCAGGGCTGAAAGTGCACATTGCTGGGTCATGTCCACCAATATCCTTAAGTCCTTCATTGCAGGGCTGCTCTCAATCCATTCATCCTCTAACCTGTACTGATACTGGGCATTGTCTAGAAGCAGGTGCAGGACCTTGCATTTGGCCTTGTTGAACTTGACCAAGTTTCCACAGGTTCACACCTCAAGCCTGACAAGTTCCTTCTAGATGGCATCCCTCTAGCCAACAAACTACACTACACAGTTTGGTGTCATTTGTAGACTTGCTGAGAGTGCACTTAGTGCCACTGTCTGTGTCATTGATGAAGATGTTAAACAGTACTGGTCCCAGTAAGGGATGCCACTTGTTACTGGTTTCCAGTTGGACAATGCATTATTTACTGTAATGTTTTGGACATGGTCATTTAGCTAATTTATTATCCATTTCATTCATCTGACCCATACTTATCTAATTTAGAATGTTGTGTGGGACCATATCAAAAACCTTACAGAAATCCAGGCAGATGACAACTGTAGCTCTCCTCTTGCCCACTGATGCAGTCACTCTATTGCAGAAGACCATTAATTTAGTCAGGCACAGTCTGCCTTTGATGAAGCCATGCTGGCTGTTTCTAACCACCTCCCTGTCTTCTGTATGTTTCAACAGGTCTTCCAGGAGGATCTGCTCCATGGTCTTAATGGGCATGGAGTTAAGGTTGACGGGTTGGTAGTTTCCAATGTCGTCCTTTCTGCCATTTTTAAAAATGCGTGTAATGTTTTCCTTTCTCCAGTCACTGGGGACATTGCCTGACTTCCATGACCTTTTCAAATATGGCAGAGAGTGTCTTGGGTATCTCAGAACCCTGGAATGAATCTCATTGGGTCCTATGGACTTGTGCATGTTGAGGTTCCTCAGCTGGTCTTGAACTTGATCTTTTCTACAATGGAAGGGACTTCATTTCCTTAGTCCCTGCCTTGAAGGTCAGGGGTTTGTGATATGTGGGAAGAGAAATTACCATTGAAAACTGTGGCAAAAACCACTGCTGAGTACCTGAGCCTTCTCCATGTCAACTGCCCTAGTTTCTCAAACACAGTCCTGTGCAGTCAACCCATTCTTCTACATAGAAGGCAGCCTCCTTGACCTTCCTTCCTTGACTGTCCTTTTGAAGAGTGCTTAGCCTGCAGTCTGTTAACCTTTCTTGTGAAAACCCACTCCCACTTTGCTGTGGGTACAGAAAACATTCTTCATTGCATATCTAGAATTTGGGTAAACTCCAGTTTTCAACAGCAACAATAATTCATGTTAAACATAATTAGAATGTAGCAGAGACTGAAATGAGGAATAGCAAAACAAACAAAAAAAAAAGGGAAAAACCCTATAGACAGGCCTAAATTATATTTAATTGATTAATGATATGTTGCGAATAACACAAGTTACTGTGTAGCACAGCAGGCAATTATAAATACATCAAGATTAGGAGAGGGCAAATATAAGGTAATATAATAAATCTTTCTGATCTTACAATACACCTTCAGACATACTCAGAAGGACACAATCAAATCATAGGCATGTTTGTTGTATTCTATTTACAGAATATAATGCATACACATGCAAACATCAATTACACCTATGTCTTAATTATCTCATATCTGCCTGGAGTTAACAGTGGGTCACATCAGGTAGACTCCCATGGGAAGGGTAGAAGATGACATGGAAAATGAATGGGAAATTTAATCATGCCATGCTCACTGAAACATTCACTTGGTAATTGGTCTGACTGAGCTTGAAGATTATTTTGTAAAGATAAACCAGTAGTCGTGCCTGGCAAAGCCCCAGATCCATTTACCTGTCTGCCTACCTAATTATTTTTTTAAGTACCCAGTTGATCTTCAGTAAAAGAATACAATTATCCCTGTTACTCTATAAGACAGCTTGATTTGTCCATAACAAAGGAGATATGTCTGAACTAATAATTTAATTGAGCACTTGGCTGTGCCAGGCCAGAACTTTACACAATACATATATTACACGCAGCTCTCTCAGAATCCAGCCTGCCCGGCTGGCATCAGCAGTCACGTAGTCAGAAGTTGCTTCCGTTGGTCTATGCATCTTTAAATTTATTGTTTCTCATTACATTTCAAAGATTTTCCTCTGTGTTTCCAGTGTATAAGGTGATGTACATGCATTTCAGCTTTTTCATCCACTAGAAACAAGGGAAGTGTGATGGTGAGGTGTTTCCTCCAAAGCTTGTCTCACCAAGCTGATGCAGCATGGACTTTCCCAGGGCCCCATGAACCCAGAGTTCTAGCAACACAGTTGCCCAGGCTGCCTACTGCTCTTGAAATGGCATAGAAGTAGCAGTGTAAGCTGCCAGATCTGAGCTTTTAGGGTCTGAAACTAGGTTTTGTGGCAGGGATCCAGAAAGCCTCAGTTTTCCAACAATGCTTTGGGAAAGTTTCCACTGGAGCCCTCACTCTGCTTGACCAGTACTGCTTCCTTTGCAGGTCATCATTCAAAAGGAAGGCCATTTCACACTGTTGCTATTCTTCATCAGATAAATTGCCCTCATTTCAGTTTATTCATTATCTTTAATAATGCAGATGTTTCTCAGCAAGCATTTTTCATACTAACATATTAACCCTGACAATCAGACCAATGGATGAATTAGTCTTGCTTAGACAGAAACATAAAGGAAATGTTCTTACAGGTCCTGCAAACTAATGATGTCCATATCAAAGGATTAATGTTGCTGCAAGAAAAATGGGAACACAAATAAAGTGATAAGAAAAACTAAGAAGAGATCTACATTTAGAACTAGTTATGGCTAGGGTTTACAGCAACATAAATGAATCATCATAAATTTGTATGCTTATTAAACCTTCTCTAAGTCAGAACTACTTGCACAGAATTTTCCATTTCTTAAATTTCAGAATAAAATAAAATAAAAATGAATGCGGCAATGAGAAGGGCAGGAGTGGATAAACTTTAAAAATACTCCACATATAAACAGTACAATAAGTGAGCTAAACCCCATAAAATTTGGTAAATTTAATAAATAATTTAAAAACAGTTTGGGAGAATAAGGCACAGCTGCTGGTGTCATCCTGAGTCATATAATGGCTTATTAGACAAATTGGTAGGGCATAGCAGAATGGAGCAGGTGTACTGGAAAGCCTTGATATGCAGCACAAGAAGACTGGAAGAAAGCTCTGGCACAGAGCTGCAGAGAAGCATTTTCACATATAGGAAGAAAGCACTTGCGAAGAGAAAACTGTGATACTTAGATCTGCTTTCCCTACAGAGCCTGAATTTAACTGTCCTTGCTCTAGCTACTCTAGCTACTATGACCATGCTCATGTCCTGCAAACAGGATATATGGAGTGAATAATAAGTCACGAGTGCATCACCTTGTTGGAAGCACTGACAAGCTTCATCTACATGAGTTCAGAGATGCACTGCCCACTCTCACGTTGGCCTTCCTCACCCACCTCACCCTTATGACGATGAGGGTTTTCTGCTTGGGTAGCTGTTTGAGTCCAAGAGATACTTGTGCACAGACACATGCCTGATGGATTTGTGGAAGCTCACTCAGCCAGCCAGACAAGTCATCAAAAATCCTAATCATGGTTATTTACAAGAATTCAACAAACAAATAAACAAACAAATAAGTAATATTTCAGGAGAACAATGTTTCATTTTCTCATGAGCTCTCCTCCAACATCACTTTGCATTAATGAATGAAAGAAGACATATCAGCTGTCAAAAGGCTCTTTATTTCTACCTGCAAGTACATCTCTTCAACTAATAAAAATGTCACATTAGCCTCTGACCTTGCAAGCCTTGTCCTAGGCATGCACAGGGGAGTTTGTACATAAATCACAAACTTCTGTCTCTGAAACCTCTTTCGCATTCTGAAAGACCATTACTGAGGTCAGAAAGCTAGCATAGAAATATCATATGATTTAGGTCTGAAGAATTTCTATACGAGTATAAATGGTGGCTTCTGTTATGAAGTCTCAGCTGTCATAAAGTTCAGTAAAACAAAAGGCCAGGACTTTCTTCTCCTGAAATTATATGAAGCTTCTCTACATAACACCTTTCTTATTATCACAGAGTAACTTAGAATGCAACTTACAGCATATTAATAACTCAGAGCCAACTCCTCACGTGGATTGTTACCTAATGATGCATGTAATATATATTAGCCTGAAGTAAGAATTACATCTCTTTTCCTATCATTAAGTGAGAGCCTGATCCCCCAGCAGCTGAAGCAATGATGATGTAAGCTTCTGCTGAACCTTAGGAACATTAGGATTGCACTGAGAGATAATTACAGAACAGCTAGGAATTGGTTTGTTAAAATATTTGTACAAGGTATGTTCGTTGTGAAGTTTTCCCACCTTTGAGAACCAGAGACATTGATTATATTCTTTGCGTATTTGACATTTAGCAAGAGTAGAAGAAAATGTATGTCATGTACAAATAATATGGTCTTCTGCATATTTACTCATCTTCACTAAGACTATTGTAGCTCCACAGATCACCAAAAAACTGTATCTTGTCTTTAATTGTGATCTTAATTGTAATGAGCAAACTGACCTTGGCAAATTTGGTCTTTCAAGCTTCTATTCCTGTCAGGGATGGCAGCCAATAAGATACTGACATTCTTCAGGTCTTTTACAAGATACCCTAATAACAATGTTTTATAAGGTATGTTGCTCTCTTAAATGCAGGATAATATTTCCCTGCACTTGACGTACACCTATGGTCCACACAAGGAATCAGTGAAAACAGCTATGGATCTGTGTTTTAACTCCACAGTTTGTGCACCGAATTCTCCATGCTGACAAACCCCAAGATCCCAGGTGAGTCACAGAGAAAAACTACATCGCAGCTGTAAAATTCAGAGGGATCCCTTTTAAGCTACCCAACCTCAGTACCATGGAATCATAGAATCACAGAAAGGTGTGGGTTGGAAGGGACCTTAAAGATCATTCAGTTCCAACCCCGCTGCCAGAGGCAGGGACATCTTCCGCTAGACCAGGTTGCTCAAAGCCATTCAGCGTGGTCTTGAACACTGCCAGGGATGGGGCAGCCATACCTTCTCAGGGGAACTTGCTTCAGCGTTTCATCCCCCTCACAATAAATGACTTCCTCCTAATATCTAATCTAAATCTACCCTCTTTCAGCTGAAAGTCATTCTCACTTGTCATGTCACTTCATGCCCTTGTGAGTGAGGTAAGAGTTGAGGTAAATCTGAGACATTTTCTATGGATGGGAAAGCAGTTGCAGCATGGATAGGGAACTTGCTTAATGGTGCTGCTCCTTTACGGAGTAACAGTGTACCTCTCAAGAGGACATTTTAATGAAAAGATAGTGTTCCCCTTCATTAATAGAAGTCTTTTAGATCTCCATAGCTTGACAAAGTATATTTCATTTTGTGAGTGGAGAGAATTTATAACACATCGAAATATCAGTGGTGATATCTATATTCTGGGGGGCTTTTGGGCTAAGTTTCTTCCATAATAAAAATATGTATTGTGCTGAAGAACTTGGCTGAGGTTGGAGGGCAGGCAGTGATGTTAAATACTGATATATACTGTGAAAATCCAGGTATTTATTTTGTTCTGAATTCTGCAACAGAAATAATACTGTGCACAATTTCAAATGCTCTGGAAAGTCTACTAAATATTTATGGGCAGTTTCACATAACAGTTTGGCTTAAGTTTTCTGGAAAAGGTTAAATTGCAGCACAACAAATTCTCTATTTTATTATACCTCATCATTTAAGAAAAATCATGGAATTTATTTTGGAACTGATACACTTCAAAAACATATATATATAGTACATACACATATATGTAAGTATGTATATATAAAAAGGCTCCAGTGTTAAATCTGTAAAAGCCTATAAAAGGAGAAAAATATTTAGACATTACTGACAAAAGGCTATTCTTGCCAAGCATATACTCTCAATAATTCCATAGACAATTTCTGTCAACTGAACCTTCAGAGGACATTGGATATTCTATGAAAGAAGATTAAGCAAATGCAAAAAGTGTGGTGCATGAAAGATATATTTTTGTGAAAATACGCAGCACTCTATTCTGTATCATTTCATTATGAAGATATATAAAATAAGATCAAAAAAAGTGTGAAATATGCAACTACATCCCAAAACTGCTTTATATTTACATTGACTAAATAATGCTAAAACAAACTTGTGAAGTGGAGGAGTTCATAGAAAAATGTGTGTGCTGTGGGTAGGATGAGAAGAAGCTTGGTTTTCCTTTGAAATGGAAAATATATTTATTCAAATTAATTCATCATCAGAGGCCAGAAGCCAAAATGAAACTCAACACTTTCACAATACAGTTGCAGTAAGAAGCAAAAAAGCTCAGAGCTGCCTCTCATTTCTAGTGAAGACCAGGTAGATTACATTTCCTTGCTACCATAACCTAAGCATCCCTGTGGTCATTTGACCAATCTCTTGGTTAAAACCAATGTTATTAGGAGCCATAGGTACCACATTACCTGCAGCTTACATGCGTGACTCTTCTGGCTTAATATGCTTTGGCTTTCTAACCCCCACTCTAGCCATGGGATCTCTTTGCCTAAGTGCAACATGTTAATTACCCTTTACTTCTCAGCTCTGAGTTTCTGTTCCAGCATAGGGTGACTTGCTGTGGTGGGTGGGAATCATCTTCCATGTTGCTGTTCCCTCAAAGGAGCAGGGGGCTTTGAGGCCATGCCCACTCTGCCCAGGGGGGAGAAGGCTGCGGGCTCTCTGGGACCTGCACCATGAACTTGCATTGCCAGTTTGCAGCCCACACCTGAGGGTGCCTGTTCTGGGAAGGGCCCAGCTGTCGCGTCCTGGAAACAGCCACAGGACAAGCAAGATGTAGAGTAGGAAAGGCTCAGCTGGTCACCTCCACAGAGGTGAAGAAGGGCTCTGGTGTATGCCTAATGGGCAATGACTTCACATGTCAGGCTACAGGGCAGGGTCAAGACCGATGCCTCTTTCAAGTGTTTGAGTAAGAAGGATGTTTGAGATAACATCAACAAGTAGATCCTTCAGAGGACCTTCTGACCAGTATGAACAGTATTCTGATGGATTTAACATCCATCCTATATAATTTCTTTCATGAATACATAGAATCATAGAGTAGTTAGGGTTGGAAAGGACCTTAAGATCATCTAGTTCCAACCCCCCTGCCATG